>JAODAL010040837.1:0-36489 GCA_025379985.1 Phyllomedusa bahiana
AAAATTTGACCAATCAAATTAAAAAAGGGGGACATTTTTCAAAAACAGTAAAAAGGCAAAAAAAGCTGATTTTTTGATCTAGCGGGGGCTTGGCTACCCCCAACCCAAAATCAAAAGCAGCTACTTTCTCATGAGTTCTATGGGAAAAAAATCAGAGGATCTGTTTGTGATTGGCTAACTTAAAAAAGAGGCAGGGTTTTTTTTTTTGACCAATAAACGGCGACCTCTTATGGGTTTTCTACTGCAATCGGGAATAAAATTACACCCCGAAATAATAATAAAAACTACAAAAAGTTGTAACCGATGTTAAAAAAAAATGATCTTTAAATGGGTGAAAAAAAGGGAAAAAAAAATATAAAAATTCCAATAAAATCATGCTTAGTTCTTTATTTTTGTTCAACCATACAAAATTGATCCTTGGCTAACGAAAAAAAAGAATAAAACAGTTTTTATTGAATTCATATTTTTTTTTTTTTTTACCCCCAATTATTATTCTTTTTTATATACACATCGGGACAACTTCGGCAAGTATTATCATTTTGTTTTTGGGCCAGTAAAAAGTTTATTCCAGATTGCTTTAGAAAAAACCCTAGACGTCCCCCCGCCCCCCCCCCATTGGTCCAAAAACCCGCACCCTTTTTAATTACCAATCAAAAAACAACCGCTCTGCAGTTTTTTCCCAAGAACTTTTTGAAAAAATTACTCAGCTCTTTTGGGCCCCGGATACCCCAAGCCCCCCCTACTAAACCCAAATCACCTTTTCCATTTTTACTGTATTTTGAACTGTCCCACCCTTTGAATTTGATTGGTCAAGTTTTCCCATTTTTTTTTTTAAGGGGTTCCCCCCTAAAAATGAACAGAACCAAAAAAATCGGGCGGCACCAACACCTGATTCACCCAATATTAATACCTAATACAAACCCCCCCCGAAATATACCATTTCGCGGTCTCACTTAAATAGAAAATCCCAATAGTAAATCCAAAGGGTAAAGAATGGTTTTTAACCCACTCACCGATCTTCTTTATAAAGGTTTTATTGTAAACACTCACGTATCATGGGAAACAAGCACATCCACCTCAGCCTACGGCCGTTTCGCGCACTGACTGGCGCTTTCTCAAGGCATGACGGGAGGAAGCAAATCCATGCCTCTTAAAGCTCCCGAAGTACCCTTCACCTGCTGGTAGCATTTCACCACTGTGCACATACATCTAAAAACATTATAAAAACACAGACAGATCGTTCCTGTCATTTAAACTTAGAGGTCCAAGTGCCTCTGTTTTCAGTATCCACTTCGATTCTATTTGTAAAAGCTTCGTATGTTTATCTACATTAACCCCTGCTGATGTTACACGTTCAATTCCTGCAAAACGAATTACTGAGGTATCGCCCCCGTGCTCACTACGTATATGGTTAATAAAACGTGGAACTCCTTTCCCTGTCTTAACTGAATAGATGTGTTCCTTTATCCTTTTGTACAATGGTCTGATGGTCTTTCCAATGTAATAACGATTACATGTACACCATATAGCATACACTACATAGTTGGATTTGCATGTCCCAAAATACTTAACTATGTATCTTATGGGACCTAGGAAAATTATTTTATCTTTCACTATTTTTGAGCATAAAGTGCAATTACCGCAACTATGGTTTCCAGTTGGAACACAACTTTGTAACAAATTATCCTTCCTTGTTTCTACAAATTAGCTTTTTACCAATTTATCTCGTAGGTTTTTACACCTCCTAAATGATATTAACGGGGGATGTGTCACTTTATCTCCTAGATCACTGTCAGCTGACAACATGTGCCAATGTTTTCTGATCGAGTTTTTCACCAATTCTGATAAATTACTATATTCAAAATTAAAAACAAATCTATCTAGATTTCTTTTTTTGCTCCTTTGGAAAATCAATTTCTTCCTATCCTGACGTATTGCTTTTGAAAACGCCTGAGATATACTCTCTTCATCATATCCTCTTTGTCGCAGTCTTTCCATTAATTCAACCGATTGCTCTAAAAAATGCCCATATTCGCTATCGTTACGTCTCAATCTTAAGAATTGCCCATATGGGAGAGATTTTTTTACGTATATGGGATGAAAACTTTCCATATGCATCAGCGAATTGGTTGCAATTGGTTTTCTATAACCTTTTGTTTTTATACCTTATTTTATTCAATTTCAACATAGATACACTACACTACCCCCCTCCAAAATTTGCTGTAAATGCCATGTTCATTCATTTTTTGTTGATTATTTAGCAAATTTTTAAAATTCAGTTTACTCCCCGCCATATATCAAACCCCGTCGATAAATCTCGACCAGTTTTAAAATTTTTTTTTCTTTTGGGTTTTTATATTATAGATGTTTTGCTTTCCCCCAATATGCCAAAAAAATTTGCCAATCGGCATACTGGCTCCCCATAGCAGGTAGTACTTTGTGTACCTTTGGTTCCCAAAAACAAAATTTGTTATGTTCCAAAACTTTAATAGTTCACAAAATTTCAATATTTTGGGAAAAATGGTCCAGCAGTAAAGGGTACTTGGAGTTTTAAAGGGGGGCATGGATTTGCTTCCCCCCCTCAGTTTGGGGGGAAAAAGCGCCAGTCAGTGGGGAAGGCCGTGGGGCGAGGGGATGTGCTTTTGTTTCCCCATGATCGTGAGTGTTTACAATAAACCTTTATAAAAAAGAAGATCGATGAGTGCCGTTTAAATTCTTTACCCATTTTGGGTTTTAAAGGCTCTCTGTTGCTTCCCTATTTGATTGGCTGAGTAAAACCAAAACCCCCGTACTTAACCAATCGCTCTTTTTTGCATTTTTTATTATTTTGAACGTCCCCCCTTTGATTTTTTGGTCAATTCTTCTTATGTTTTAATGGTTCCCCTGTCGCCCCATTTTGATTGGCTGGTTTTTTTGCCGCCAATGAGAATAGTTACAGAATTTGAAATTTCTGTATTCCCGGCAAATTTTTTTTGATCCAATCCGATGTGCGCCGTTTTGATACTTGGAAAATGTTTTTTTTTAGTATTTTTTTTGAGGGTTTAAATCTTTTTCTGAGAAGTTTGCACCTTTTAAAGGCGTTTTTTTTTTCATATCCCAGGACATCTTTAATGATTTTCTCGCTGTTTTTCCAGCCCCGGCTCGAGTCGGAAATTTCGGCGCGTCCCGCACAGGCCCCAAGTCCCCACTGCGCCCAACATGGGAGGCGGATTTAAAAGGCAGTATAATCGCCTACCAGGGCGGCGAATCTTAGGCGCAGCCCCGCATGCGCCCAAGTCCCCGCACTGCGCCCCACAAAAGGCAGGCTGGGGTTTACACGCAAAATGAGCGCACCCCGGCGCCAACATAAATGAGCGCAATTTCCGCCGGAAAACTAGCGGAAACGTGCGCTCCGACGTGGCTGAATCAAACATGGTCGCCCCTGTGTCTCATTCTGTCTATGTTTCTTTAATAGTAATATAGCCTGTATGTATACCCTCTAAATTGTAAAGTGCTGCAGAATAGGTTGGCGCTACTGAAAGAGAGGTTGCAGCACAGCCAAACAGCAGTGTGGGAAAGGTTTAAAACTGAGTATTTTGAGCGAGTGAACAAGTCGGCGAGTGTGTTTTTCCTTATAAGTGTGTTACTTTTTAGTGTTTGGAGACTTAAGATAGAGAGACTTATAGATTGGAGATTTAGAGGGGACAGTATGTACTGCTTATTATTATTAATTCATATATCCTTTTATGTAACACCCATGAGTTCCATGTTTGGACAATGCCCTGTCCAGTGCACAACCTGAGCAATGAATACCATCCTTCGACAAAGCAGTTCGGAGGGGTGCATACTGCGGTGTCAAGATGTGTGCACACTGCACATTTAGAAGCCCCGGATCCTGTTCTAAATGATCAAGAGAAGGCAACACTGAGATCCAATGCCAACTTGGTAAGCGAAGCCGGCAGCCACAGAGCAATCACTCGCCCCTGTGTATATGCGGGGGAGGTGGTAGCATGGAGGAGCAGGAACAGTTAGGCAGCTAGCTGGGAACATCAGAAAGAAGGGTAAGGAAGAGTGTCAGGGAGGCTAGGCGATGCTGGTACACCCTCAACGAAATTTGCAGATTGAGTGCAGATGAGGGGATATCAGCACAGAAATAACATTTCTGCAGCAAGACCACAACCCCTGTGGTCAGCTCCAAGTAAGAGGGGGAATAGGTGTTCAGGTAGACAAGCACGGTAGCTAGTAGTTTGTGGACTCCATTATTAGGGCAACAGACAGGGCAATCTGTCACAAAGACCTGGATCATCAGACAGTAGGTTGTTTAACCTGGGGACCCGAGTTCCGACCATATCAGCAGATACGTGGCTTACAATTGCTGGGTGGGGGCTTGTGAGATCCAGCTGTCATGGTCCACATTGGCACCAATGACAAAGTTAGAGGAAGGTGAGTGTCCTAAAAAATGATTTCCAGGACTTAAGGTAGCCAAAGCTCAAGGCAAGACCTCCAGGGTAATATTTTCAGAAATATTACCTCGTTCCACGGGCCACACCAAGAGGCATCGGGAATTAGAGAGGTGAATAAGATGGCTCAACAAATGGGTCGTAGGAAAGAGGATTTGGTTTTTTTGGAGAACTGGGCTGACTTCCTGCTTGGCATACAGACTCTATTCTAAGGGACGGGCTGCACCTAACTGGGATGATGCAGCTGTATTTGGGGGACAAAATAGACAGAAGTTGGAAGGAATATTTAAACTAGGACTGGGGGGGGAGGGGAAACTACACATATAGCATGCAAGATAGAAGGTATAGACTGTGAATTAGAAATGCACACGAGGTTCAGGGGGAGGTGGAGGGAGGGGTGAAGTACTAAGTTAAAAAGAACAGGGAGAAAGGAATAAAAACGAAAAAATCTCTAAATTGCATGATGACCCAATGCCAGTAGTGCTAGACTAAACAAAATAAATGAACTAGAATTGTTAATAGCTGAAGAAAATATTGACATAGTGGAGATAACTGAGACATGGTCTGGACGAGAGCTACGACTGGGCGTTTAACTTACAGGGTACAGTCTATTTAGAAGGATCGTAAAGACCGAAGGGGATGTGTAATGTCTCTATGGTAAAATCCTGTCTGAAGGCCAACACTACCCGGCAGACTGCGGGAAGATATAAGTACAGGTAATGAACAGGTGGAATCATATGGTAAGATATACTGGGGGGAAACAATAACAATATGAATTCTAATAGGGATCCTGTATGATAGTAGGAGCTCCCCCAAAAATAGACAGAACCCAATGAGATGGTACTCTCCTCAGTCAAATAGAGAGGCCGGCCCCTAATCAGAATAGGGTGGTTATTTATTATGGGCGACTTATAACTATCCAGACATCAATTGGAATTGAAACCTGTAGCTCTCATAAAGGAAACTAGGTTTTTGTCATAACTATGACACTAACCTTTGCCAAATGGAGCAAGAACCGACTAGAAGGAAAGACCCTTCTAGACTTAATATTGACTAATAGACCTGACAGAGATAACAAAGGTTACAGGTATGAAGGGGACACCTAGAAATAATGACCATAATATAATAAATTTCCGTTATCTTCAATATAGTTTTTTGTCAAGGTGACACAAAAACACAGAATTATAGAAGGCTAATCTGTATTATTCTGCTTAAGGAGGCCCTAAACCGAGGTTGAACTGGCCAATGTGATTAAATATGGCAGAAACAAATAATAAAATGAGGATATTTTTAAAAACCCCCATTCTAGATACCACTAGTGAGAGGATACCATACCTTTGTTAAATTAAAATCAATCTTAGAAACAGGAAAAACCCAATGTGGAATCAACAATATGTAAAAGAGGCAATAAAAAACAAAAAGAAAGCGTTTTAAACCATACTAAATAAACAGGAGAGTAGTGAAAGGCGCAAGAAGTCTAAGGAAAAAAATTAAAATGTGTAAAATAAAGACTATAAAGCAAAGCTGGAGACGGAAAGACATAATTCTATAGATAGAAGTAAAACGTGCATACCCCCAAAATATTTTGATAAACTATATAAATAGTAAAAAGATAAAAACAGACAATGTTGTCCCTTTGATAAAGTACAGAGGAGAGACCTATAGTAGGCGAAGAGAAAAAAGCAAACCTATTAAACACTTTTTCTCCACATTTTTCCCGAGGAGATGAGCTCCTTATAAACAGAGGGATAGGTAAACTCCAACTTAAAAGTTTCATTGTCTAACCCGAAGAAGTGCAGCTCCGTCTTAAGAAGATTAAAATAGACAAATCCCCGAGGTCCAGATGGCAAACCACCCACGTGTCAGTAAGGGTGTTAATTTGATGGTCAATAGAATAGGGTCAGGGCCCCTATTTCTTAATATTTAGGACGTCTATAACGGGGTATGTCCCAAAGACTGTGCAATAGCAAATGAGGTGCCAATATTCAAGACAGGGTCAAAAATTGATGCCCGGAAACTATAGGCGCGTAAGTTACCTCTGTTGTAGGTAAAAATGTATTTGAAGGTTTTCCTCAGAGATCATCCTGGAGTATCGTCACGAAAATAAATGTTTAACGCCGTTCCATCATGGGTTCATGAAGATCGGGTCCTGTCAGACAAATCACATCAGCCTTCTATGAGGAAGACAAGTGCTAGACTGGATCGGTTAGGCACGGGATGTCATAAAACTTAGATTTTTCTAAAGCCATTTGATACGGTGCCGCATAAAAGGTTGGTAAATAAAATGAAATCATGGACTGGGGGAAAATTGTGTGCATAGTGGGGAAGCAAGCAATGAGGCTCACTGATAGAAAAACAAAGTGTAGTAATTAACGTGTAAACTCAACTCGGATCGCGGTTTACTATGGGGGTAAACCCCAATGGCAGTAATTGTGGCCCATGCCTCTTCAACATTTCATTAATGATCCTACACAGGGATTAACACAGTAGAAATATCGATCTTTGCAGACATACTAAGCTCTAAAGTAAACAACACAATAAAGGATAATGTGTTGATTACAAAGGAATACAGATAAGTTGGAGGCCTTGGCAAGGAAAGGCTGATGAGTTTCTACACAGATAAATGACATGTTATGCACAATTGGGAGGAACAATCCATTACATGACTACATGTTAAAATGGAAAACCATGGTAAATAGTGGACTGGAGGAAGGACTTGGATCCTGGTGGACAGTAAACTTCAATTTTAGCAGCCAGTGTCAGACAGCAGCTGCCAAGGCAAATACGATCCTGAGTGCATGAAAAAGGGCATAGAGGTGCTCATGAAGAGAAATATTAATCTCCCATTATACAAGTCACTGGTTATACCACACATGGAGATATTGTGTACATTTTTGGGCAACAGTGGCACAGGAAAGACCATTGCGAGCCTTGGAAACAGGGACCGGTAAGGGTCGCAATCTAATAGAATAATAAAAGGACTGGTGTGGGACTGGCAGTACCGCCAGGTAGAATTATTATAGCAAATTGCTGGGTTATTTAGTTGTAATGAGAAAGGAGATACAGCTTCGGGTGGGATTAGTATGTAAATATGTTTTAATTACAAGTTCAAAGGTCCTATATAGAGATTCATCATCTGTGAGGCCAGATTTATTTAATAACCATTGGAAGCTGTTATCTAGAAACAGAAGGGGCATCCTCTACGGTCCTTGAGCAATTGAAAGTTTTCATGAAGCACTAGAACATAAAAAAGGTATTTCTTTTACTGGTTAGAGCAGTGAGACTTGTTGGAATTCACTGCCAGAGTGAAAATGTCTCATGGTGGTCATTCACTGACATAGGAGTTCCAAAAAAGTTTTAAGATGCCTTTCTGGAGCGTAATAACATTAACAGGTTTATATGTGTCCTAGGGATTCTGGAGGGGGGGGGGGGTCAATTGATCCAGGGGGGATTCTTTATTCCGATTTGGCCAATTGGAGTGCAGGAAGTAATTTTTTCCCTAGAAATGAGGACAATTGGCTTCATGACCCATTGGTGTCATTTGGGGGTTTTTTTGCCTTCCTCTGGATCAACACCTTTTGCACAACCAGAGCTGAACTGAATGGAAGGTCTTCAGACTTTTTTTTATCGGTGCCTTGTGGACACACAATTAAACTATGGAATTATTTATTAGATAATATAGTCAAGTTCTCACAAAGATGACCTGAATGAATACTCAATACCCTTATACTTGCGAATATGAAAGCATTATACAAAACTAGACGACCAATATTAACCATATATACCATATAGAGGATCATAACCGATCGTAGCTAAACAGTGATATGTTCGGGGCAATTATACGTGGCGCTCTTGGTTTGGCTCACTAAGAGGAATCCAGTCAAAAGTACATAGCAGGCACTTACCCGTTAGTCATGGTGATCTTGTTAGATGAGATTGTTGCTCTGTTTTATGACAATTTTTATATTAATTCGTCTCTCGTCCTTTTACTTCATCGCATACTGGTTCCAGAACGAACCAAACTCTCCTCTGCACAATTATAGGGCCCAGACATCATTTAGGGGACCTTGCACTTTATTCTAGGACTATGAGCCCTATCATTTTCCCTATACAAAGGTACCCGTTAGAAACCTAACAAAAGTCACCAACATAGTGCCGCCCCCCGGTGGTTAATTAAGTGACCCCTTTGTAGCCTCCAAACAATAAAGTGCTCCATTTGTGATACCAAATTATTTCATCTTTTTTGGACCCCAATAAGTATGTAAGTACGACTCGCGCAACAATAGGTACTACAACCCCGTAAAACTGACCAGACAGATAAATAAACCTCCTTCGCAAGTAGTAAAAATAGAATCCCTAGTGGTAAGTAGTATCTGGAGAAAACCCCCTAATGTATGATTTTCCCGTGATGGTAGATAATATGAGAACACATGTTTGTAAGTAGACGTCTCCAGTGTTATAGTGTTACATCCGCCGCTGTAAGTATAACGCTTCCAGTGAAGTATAGCTATATATCCCAGCTCCATGTTAGGTGTAATAACATGCCCCCAGCTAGGGAATCCTAAGGCGCCACTTGTAGGATGTATATCAATGCCCCTTGTAAATAGCAGCCCCCCCAAAGGGTAATATACTATAGCAAACCATGTACCAATATACTACCCCCTTTAGGTAATATAAAATTGCCCTAGTAGTATTCAGCACGAATAGCTTGGGCCCCCTGTAAGTTTAATAAATGCTTGTTGGGGACATCAGTCCCGGAAGATAGTATGATGTCCTGTATATAGGGTACAGAAAAATGCCGCCCGTGTTGGCCATAATACTGCGTCCCTGTTTATATAAAAGAAGTTAAAAAATTGACTCACCTCTAAAGTCCCACTTTTCCCACTTCTGAGAAAGTCCTGCGCCGGAGCCTTGTGTTCCGATGTGTGGAAGAGATAACGTGACATATAACCCACCTAAAGCATATAGATTTCACAGCTCCGGCAGAGCCTACAAGGCCTGGGAGACCTGGAGGGGCGGCGATCAAACACAGAATGGCATGATTGGTATAGTCAAGCTTGGCCCCTGCGCTGCTTATTTACCGGTGCGGCGTAGCCTGCTTCGGTGGCCCACCAGGAGACTTCTGGCCTCACCAGTGGGGCACCAAACCGGCGTGCAACGAGTCCCGAGGCGTACGGGCAGCCAGAAGGAGGCCGCGCAGGAGACCGATGATGTATCTATCATAGCCTCGCCTTGGCGCTGACTCGGTGTGTAATCGGTGTCTGTCGCAAACTGTCAGGGCCCAATTGGCGGATTCCTTTGGTCTTCCATTGGGCAAGTACAGACACTGTCTGCAAAGCTCATTTCATATTGTTTTATTTTCCAAGTTTTCTGTTTCCTAGAAAGAACAGAAGATGATTAAAATAATGACGGTATCCCGGATTCGGTTACAATTTCCTGACACTGATGTCCCGCTCCAAGTGACCGTCCCATTTGACTACAAGGTGATTTTTAACCAGAATAAATTACGCTGTGTGCTGGGAAATCATTCTTCTGTACTAGGGAGTGGTGAGAAGTTCAATTTTAGGACTACCTGTCCCAAAACCACGTCCTTGTCGAAAGGGCAACACTTTGAATGAGACTTTACCGCCTTTCCCGTACAATAATGATCCGACAACTTTGACATCCAGGGTAGTACGGTACCGGTCAATGCAACACAGAACGAAAGTACCTACGAGCACCGCAACAACCATAGAGTCCGCACGGACTGACCTGTGACAAACTATTGTCCGATTACCAGCATGGAGTACCGCAGCATCTGGTGTACCGAGACCATAGAGTTTACTCCAGAAAGCCGCCGTTACCCACCCTTCTAGAATGCCAGGGCGCACTGATGTTAGTCTCTTGAGGGGGGGATTGGTCGTTTGCATTTGGTTGTGATGGGACAACACGCGGGTCCCCCACATCCGCGGGAGCAACCCTACTGTTCCACTGCCCCACACAGGTGGCCGAAGGGTCTCCACAGAACAACACTTGAAACCTGAACCAGAGGCTTTAGTGGCTTGTATTATGGTACTTAAATCCACAGCGAGTAGACACAGCGGGCGTACCTTATCAGCTTAGTAGCACGTGGAGTCCCGGAGTAGCAGAGTTGACCGTGCAAATATACAGCAGTGAAACCGTGCTTAAACAATGCTGCGTGATGAAAAGAAGGCAGTGAACCTAATGGAAATACTGTCAAGGGTTCCCCTATTAGTACGATGATAGAAAAAAAGAAGTCAAAATAGGTGACATTGTCTTATTAAAGTTGACTAAGGATATGTCAAAAAAAAAACAAAAGCAAAAAAAATAGAAATTGGTAACAACCTCACCCTATAAATCTACAGTCTATTTATATTCAAGATTTTATACAAGGGCATAAACAAACAAGATGTACAGATTATACTGTGCGAATTTTCTTTATCACATAAATGGAGGTGAACATAAAACGATCAAAAAGTCACATAACCATCAAAAATGGTACAAAAAAAAGTCAGTTCAAATCCCGGAGAGATATAAGAAAGCCTCATTACAGCATCCGTATAGAGAAAAAAGAAGTAAGGGGGCCAGTCAAGATAGGAGAGCAACCAGGACAGATTGCTTTGAACGTGGAGACAATAAAAAAAACAACCTGCGCTGACAACATAAAAAAAATAAAGAAAATGTGGGCAGCACTAGTAATCACATACGACCCCCAGTAGAGCGAAAAAACCCCGTCACTTACATCATGATAGAAAACCCTCTTAAGGCATGGTCACGACGCAGTTTGTCTTCATACCTGATAATCAGGATAAAATCATGTAGAAGGACTCAGAAGAAGACATTGCAAAATGGTAGATCCAATAAAACCTCAACCACACAAAAAACAAAGCCCCTTCACAGTCCCGTATGAGAGAATGGTAAAATAATGTATTCTCGTCAGACCACGGCGATGCAAAAAGCATCTTTTTCATTATTTAAAATAAGAAGATGTGTGATTTTAATTGTTTAAAAGCAAACAACATAATATAATAAAATTCAATTAGTATCGACAGTAAATCAGATCAAACTGCTGAGTAAGCAAGCTTGTTCATATAAATACCACACGTGGACATGGGCCTGTCTGTAAAAAATTTTTAAAAAATACCCTGGCAGGAACTGTCTGGAATATTGTTCAAGAATGGAGCTGCACAAAACCATACAGACAGACACGCGATCAAGTAATTATTGGTATCGTCACTAAAACTTAAACCCCAATATGAGCACCGGAATAGAAGAAAAATAAAATTAACTCATGGTTGCCTATCAATACCAACAAGCATTAACTTCCTTCTTCATGTAAAAAGAAACCCCTCATTATAACGACCCACATTTTGGAAACTTGAACAGTCTCTGAGGAATATATCCCAGATGCAGTTAGTAAATCGACCACACAGGGCTCAGCGTAAGATTTTATTTTAGCATATAGTTAGTGGTAAAAAATAGAATAAATAATCTATATTTTTTCCATAAACTAGAAGAGGTGTATGTAGGTCATGACGTGTTGCCTAGGATGTCTGAAAATATTTTCAAGTATCACAAAAGTTTCTAGGAAAAAAAAATACACATGTGGGTGTAAGCTCGTTTGGGCACATGGCAGGGCTACAAGGGAGGGAAGCGCGATTTGGCTTTGGAACGCAGATTTTGGTGGGTACCATGCTCATTTGTCAAAGACCCCCAAAGTACCAAAGAACAATTGAAGACTTTCAAAATCAACCCAATGGAAAATAAACCATCCTCATGGATCTTATCTAAGGAGTATTTAGCATTTTAGGCCACAGGGGTTACACAGTTTTTTAGCATTGGGCCATGAAAAGGAGGAGAAAAAAAAAAACTGTAGTTCCACCATTGTTTTTTAGACTTCATTTTTACAGTGTTAACCGTGCAGTGTTAATGACTAGTGATGAGCGATTACGTTGACTATCGTACGATGCGGGTCGATATTGGCAATTATCCATAAATATCCGATATTCATACTACGTGATTATCGCGATGAGACCATAAAAGTTCTATGGGAGAGGAACAACATACCTCATGTATACACCCAAACATGATGGAGAAGCTGAACACCTACAACGTCAAATGGATACGGTGCTACATCTTAGCAACACACTAGGTTATAAAAGCCACAGAAAAAAATGTCACAGACCATTCACTGATCCCTGTCATGTACCACAGCATGACCCTAAACCTGCATCACACACAAATTAAAAATTGCAGAAGGCAGTATGGATTTGGAAACCATCATTTTACTTGAACGGGACATTGAATATCCCTGTCCTGGATGCAGCATGAGCCCCAAAACCTGCATGACCCCAGATAAAAAGATGCAGAAAAAGGAGCTTTAAACCACCATTTAGTTGAACTGACATTGGACTAATACATGCCTGGGCCACAGCATGAGCCCCATACTGCATGACCCCAGATTTAAAAAGTGCAGGAAAAAGGAGTCTTTGAACCACCATTCTTTAGTTTAACTGACATTGACTATACTGTCCCTGGACCGCAGTAATGACCATTAAACCTGTCTGACCCCCAAATTAAAAGTGCCGGAAAAGAGTCCTTTTCAAACCACCATTATTAGTTTCACTGGACATTGACTATCCCTGTCCTGGGTCCCACAGCAAATGACCCTAAACCGTTTGACCACAGATCCACAAAGTGGCACTATCTTATTTTGTACAGTGAGTGTCATTTAGTATATTATTTGGTAACTGACATTTGTTAACAGAAATTTATTTAGGGAATTTTATTAATAGTTTTTACATAAAATCATGTTTGCTTTTTTTTTTCAAAGTGTGATAACATATCTACAACAGACACCCCCTCGCAGAGTTTTTAAAGGTATTTTTTTTTACACTGTAGAGTGTTAATTCTTCCTGCACACCCGATAAGTAATACAAAGTCCTAATCATCCCCAAAACACTTCTTAGGTTAGAAGACATTTGCCTCCAGGCTTCCGAGAGTGATTCATCCAATCAATTCAATGGTTTCACTTATTCTCCAAAATCCTTCTTCAGTTGATTAAGGACAGACTCCCCTGGAGATCAAATGATGTCGAGCGAAACCCCCATAGTGATGACAGTCCAGCCCACAGAAAATTTTAAGCCTCCAAATTGAGTCAATTTTGTCCAGCCCTGAGCCCTTTGTTTAGGACACTACTTAACCTCACAGAAATCATCAAAGCTTACTGACCAAAAGTGATAAAACACCTATCCTGAAATGGTATACTGATAATACAAGTGGAGCTTTGCACCTAGCAAATAGACCTCAGTAACTAGAAAAGATTCCCCCCTGTATCCCCAAATAAGGCAATGTCAATGGTCTAACAAAGTTTTGGCTGTACCAATATCCATGTATTCTTATAGAGCTTGACTGGTTCGCGCGCGGCCCTCCCCCATGCTCCCCCCCCCCCGTGACTTTACAGCGGTAGATGCTCCTTTAAAAATTCTCTGCCGTAACTACCTAAAATCTGCAAATGCTACTGATCTAACTACCAGCTAAGGATCACACTAAAATAGAGCTGTCTCTGTAAAAAATAGAAATTTCGCTTAAACTGTTATGCTACTGTTTGGACACAGGCAGAGCGCACGTCCTACTGCTATGAACCGCTGACACACACAGATCATTGAACAGGTAGGGCAGTTCTATGTAAAACGATGTCATGTGATTTTTTTCCAGCAATCGAACCATCACACCCATCATGACGTCGACACACACTCACCCTGCTCACCCGATTTGCTGGCCGCCAAAAAAAGAAGGAAGCGCCGAAAAAAGGGGCCGATATTTAAAGATTATGCACAATTTTAACCCCAAATTATGCGTGATCTAAAAATTCCCATCACGTAAATTCCGTGCCCATTTCAACTTTGCGATAATAACGCTAAAACTATTTAAAGACAGATAACTTCACATGTATTTGGGACAATTACATGATAACATTTTTATAGTTTAATTTTTATTATTTTTACCAATAAAAATGCGTTTTTTAAAACATTGTTTTTTTTATGCACAGTCTGAGACAGAACTTTTCATGTTCTTGTAAGAGTCGTGTGGGGGTGTGTTTTTGCGGGGGTGTCTTCTGTGCGGGAGCCCGGGGACCCTGTCCTTGGGGGCCTGTCTTCTTGGGGGGGGCCGCGTGGGGGTCGTCTTTTTGGAAGGGGGGCAGTGGGGGGGCTCGTCTTCTTGGAGGGGGCCGCGTGGGGGGCTCGTCTTTGTGGGGGGGGCCGGTGGGGGTCGTCTTCTGTGGGGGGGGGCCCCGGGGGGGGGCTCGCTTTGTGGGGGGGGGCCGCTGGGGGGTCGTCTTCTTGGAGGGACCGCGGGGGGGCTTCTTTTGTGGGGGGAGCCCCGGTGGGGGTGTCTTCTGTGGGGGGGCCGCGGGAGACTCGGTTCTTGTTGGGGGCTCGTTCTTGTACGAGCGTGTGGGGCCCTTCTGTGGGGGGGAGCTTTTTGGGGGCTCTTGTTCTCTGTGTGGGGGCTCGTGTTCTGTGTAGGGACCTGTGTGGGGCTCGTGTTCTCTGTGTGGGGGCTTGTGTTCTGTGTAGGGAGCCGTGTGGGGCTCGTGTTCTCTGTGTGGGGGCTTGTGTTCTGTGTAGGGAGCTGTGTGGGTGCTCGTGTTCTGTGTAGGGACCTGTGTGGGGCTCGTGTTCTCGTTTGGGGGGGTCGTGTTCTGGGAGGGAGCTTGTGGGGGCTCGTGTTTTGGGAGGGGGGCCGTGTGGGGTCGTGTTCTCTTGTGGGGGGCCTGTTTGTGGGGGGGCCGTGGGGGCCCTGTTCTCTGTGGGGCTCTGTTCTGTGGGGGGGCCGTATGGGGCTCTGTTCTTGGTGGGGGGGTCGGTTTCTTGGAGGAGCGTTTGGGGCTCGGTTCTGTGGGGGGGACCTGTGTGGGGGGCCGTGTTTTTCTGTGGGGGGGGCTTGTTTTCGTGTGGGACTGTTGGGGGTGTGTTCTGTGTAGTACCTGTGGGGGCTCGTTTCTCTGTGGGGGGCTTTTGTTCTTTTAGGGACCCTTTTGGGGGGTCGTGTTCTGTGGGGGGAGCGTGGGGGCTCGTTTCTTGGAGGGAGCCGTGTGGGGGGGTCGTGTTTTTTCTGTGTGGGGCTCGTTTTGTGTAGGGACCTGTGTGGGGTCGTGTTTTTCTGTGGGGGCTTGTGTTTGTTAGGGACTGTTTTTTGGGGGCTCGTGTTCTGTGAGGGGGCCGTTGGGGCTCGTGTCTCGTGTGGGGGCTTGTGTTTTGTGTAGGGGGCTGTGTGGGTGCTGTTTTTCGTGTGGGGCCGGGGGGGCCGGTTCCTGTGTGGGGCTCGTGTTCTGTGGTGGGAGCCGTGTGGGGGCTCGTGTTCTCTGTGTGGGGGCTCGTTTCTGTGGAGGGGGCTGTTGGGGGCTCGGGTTCTTGGGGGAGCTGTGGGGGGCCGTGTTTCTCTTGTGGGGGGGCCCTTTTTGTGAGGGGCCTGTGTGGGGCTCGTTTTTTGTGGGGTTTTGTTCTGTGTGGGGGCTGTGTGGTGTCGTGTTCGTGTAGGGGACCTTTGGGGGCTCTGTTCTCTGTGGGGGGCTTGTTTTGTGTAGGACCTGTGTGGGGCTCGTGTTTGTGGGGAGCCCCCGGGGGGCTCGTGTTCTTGGGGGGGGAGCCGGGGGGGGCCCCTTTCGTGGAGGGGGCCTGTGGGGGCTCGGTTTTTGTGGAGGGGGCCGTGTGGGGGCTCGTGTTTTTGTGGAGGGAGCCTGTGGGGCTCGTGTTTTTGTGGAGGGGGGCCGTGTGGGGCTCGTGTTCTGTGGAGGGGGCGTGTGGGGGCTCGTGTTCTGTGGGGGGGCTGTGGGGGCTCGTGTTCTGTGAGGGGCGGTGGGGGCTCGTGTTCTGTGGGGGAGTGTGTGGGGCTCGTGTTTTTGTGGAGGGCTGTGTGGGGGGTCGGTTTTGTGGAGGGAGCTGGTGGGGGCTCGGTTCTGTGGGGGGAGCTGTGTGGGGCTGTGTTCGTGGAGGGGCTGGTGTGGGGGCTCGGTTCTGTGGAGGGGGCTGTGTGGGGCTCGTTTCTGTGGAGGAGCTGTGTGGGGGCTCGTGTTCTGTGGAGGGCTGTGTGGGGCTCGTGTTCTGTGGAGGGAGCGTTGTGGGGGCTGTTTTTGTGGTGGGGCTGTGGGGGGCTCGGTTCTGTGGGGGGAGCTGGTGTGGGGCTCTTGTTCTGTGGAGGGAGCTGTTGGGGGGCTCGTGTTCTTGGAGGGACTGGTGGGGCTCGTGTTCTTGGGGAGCTGTGTGGGGGCTCGTGTTCTGTGGAGGGGGCTGTTGGGGTCGTGTTTGTGGGGGAGCTGTGTGGGGGCCGTGTTTTTTGTGGAGGGAGCTGTTGGGGGGTCGTGTTCGGGGGGAGCCGTTGGGGCTCGTGTTTTGTGGGGGGAGCCGTGTGGGGGGGCCCTTTCGTGGAGGAGCCGTGGGGGGTCTTCGTGGAGGGAGCCCTGTGGGGCTCGGTCTTGGAGGGGCGTGTGGGGGCTCGTGTTCGTGGGGGGAGCCGTGTGGGGGGCTGTTTCTGTGGAGGGTGCTGTGTGGGGGGCTCGTGTTCTCTGTGTGGGGGCTCTGTTTTGTGGGGGGAGGTGTGGGGGCCGGTCTGTGAGGGGCGTGTGGGGGCTGTTTCTGTGGAGGGAGCTGTGTGGGGGGGTCGGGTTTCTTGGGGGGCTCGTGTTCTGGGAGGGAGCCGTGGGGGGCTCGTGTTCTGTGGGGGACCGGTGGGGGGCCCTGTTCTGTGGAGGGGAGCCGTGTGGGGGCTCGTGTTTGTGGGGGGCCGCGGGGGTCGTTTCTGTGGGGGAGCCGCGTGGGGGGGCGTGTTATGTGGTGGGAGCCGCGTGGGGGCTCGTGTTTTGTGGGGGAGCCGGGGGGTCGGGTTTTGGGAGGGAGCCCGTGGGGCTCGTGTTTCTGTGGGGGGAGCCCCGTGGGGGGTCGTGTTCTGTGGAGGGGGGGCCGCGTGGGGGCCGTTTCTGTGGAGGGGGGCCGCGGTTGGGGTCGGTTCTGTGGAGGGAGCCGCTGGGGGGTCTGTTCTGTAGGGAGCCGCGGGGGGGCCGTTTTTCTGTGGGGGGAGCCGCGGGGGGCTCGGTTCTTTTTAGGGAGCCGGGGGGGGCTCGGTTTTTGTGGAGGGAGCCGCGTGGGGGCTCGTGTTCTTGGAGGGACCGCGGGGGCTCGTGTTCTGTGGAGGGGCCCGGTGGGGGTTTTTTCTGTGGGGGGAGCCGGTGGGGGGGTGTTTGTGGAGGGAGCCGCGGGGGGCTCGTGTTCTGTGGAGGGGGGCCGCGTGGGGGGCTCGTGTTCTGTGGAGGGAGCCGCGTGGGGGCTCGTGTGCTGTGGAGGACCCGGGGGGCCGTGTTCTTGGAGGGGAGCCGCGTGGGGGCTCGGTTCTGTGGGGGACCCGGGGGCTCGTGTTTGGGAGGGAGCCGCGTGGGGCTCGGGTTCTGTGGAGGGAGCCGCTGGGGGCCGTTTCTGTGGAGGGAGCCGCTGGGGGGTCGTGTTCTGTGGAGGGGGCCGCTTGGGGGGTCGTGTCTGGGAGGGGGCCGCGTGGGGGCTGTGTTCTTGGAGGGAGCCGCGTGGGGGGTCGTGTTCTGTGGGGGGCCCGTGGGGGCTCGTGTTCTTAGGGGAGCCGGTGGGGTCGTTCTGTGGAGGGAGCCCCGTGGGGCTCTGTTTTGTGGAGGGAGCCGGTGGGGCTCTGTTCTGTGGAGGGGGCCCCCTGGGGGGGCGTTTCTGTGGAGGGAGGCGTGGGGTCGGGTTTTGTGGAGGGGGGCCGCGTGGGGGTGTGTTCGTGGGGACCCGCGGGGCTCGTGTTCGTGGGGGGAGCCGCGTGGGCCTGTTTTTGTGGAGGGGGGCCCGTGGGGCCCTGTTCGTGGAGGGACCCGTGGGGGGTCGTGTTCTGTGGAGGGGGCCGGTGGGGGCTGTGTTCTGTGGAGGGAGCCCCGGGGGGCTCGTGTTCTGTGGAGGGAGCCCGGGGGGCTTTTCTGTGGGGGACCGCGGGGGGCTCGGTTCTGTGGGAGGGGCCGCTGGGGGGGCCTGTTCTGTGGGGGGAGCCGCGTGGGGGTGTGTTCGTGGGGGGAGCCCCCGGGGGGGGCTCGTGTTTGTGGAGGAGCCCCGGGGGGCTCGGTTTTTGGAGGGACCGTTTTTGGGGGGTCGGTTCGTGGAGGGGAGCCTGGGGGGCTCGTGTTTCTCTGTGTGGGGGGTCGTGTTCTGTTTGGGGGGAGCCGTGTGGGGGGTCGGTTTTTTGTGGAGGGGGCCGTGGGGGGCTCGTGTTCTGTGGGGGAGCCCGGTTTGGGGGCTCGTGTTTGTGGGGGGACCTTGGGGGGTCGGTTTTGTGGGGGGAGCCGGTGGGGCTCCTGTTTTTGTGGAGGGGGCGTGTGGGGGCCCTTTCTGTGGGGGGAGCCCTGTGGGGGCTCGTGTTCTGTGGAGGGCCGTGTGGGGGGTCGGTTCTGTGGAGGGGGCCGGTGGGCTGTGTTTGTGGTGGGAGCCGCTGGGGGCTCGTGTTTGTGGAGGGGGGCCCGTGTGGGGGGTCGTGTTCTGTGGAGGGAGCCCTGTGGGGGGTCGGTTTTTTCTGTGGGGCTCTGTTCTGGGAGGGAGCCGTTTTGGGGGCTCGGGTTCTTTGGGGGGAGCCGTGTGGGGGCTCGGTTTCTGTGAGGGGCCGTGTGGGGGCTCGTGTTCTGGGAGGGACCGTGTGGGGGCTCGGTTTGTGGAGGGGGCCCTGTGGGGGCTCGGTTTGTGGGGGGGCCCTGTGGGGGCTCGTGTTCTGTGGAGGAGCCTTGGGGGGCCGTTTTCGTGGAGGGGGCCCGTGTGGGGGCTCGGTTCTGTGGAGGGGGCCGTGTGGGGGGTCGTGTTCGTGGAGGAGCCGTTGGGGCTCGGTTCTGTGGAGGGAGCCGTGTGGGGGCTCGGGTTTTGGAGGGAGCCGTGTGGGGGGTCTGTTTTTGTGGAGGGGGCCGTGTGGGGGGTCGTGTTTTGTGGGGGGACCCTTGGGGGCTCGTGTTTGTGGGAGGGAGCCGTGGGGGCTCGGTTCTGTGGAGGAGCTGTGTGGGGGCTCTGTTTTGTGGGGGGGCTGTGGGGGCTCTTTTTTCTGTGGGGGAGCCGTGTGGGGCTCGTGTTTGTGGAGGGAGCTTGGGGGGGCTCGTGTTCTGTGGAGGGAGCTGTGTGGGGCTCGTGTTCTGTGGAGGGAGCTGTGTGGGGGCTCGTGTTCTGTGGAGGGAGCTGTGTGGGGCCTCGTGTTCTCTGTGTGGGGCTCGTGTTCTGTAGGAGGAGTTGATGTTTCCATTGGTTTTGGGGTTTATGATCTTCTTGAAATCTGTTTTTTGGATGGTGGGATGTGGAAAGTGCTGAGATCCTTGGAGCTTTTCTTTCACAGCAGTCGCCCTGCAGGACATGTGACCTGTAAGATTTACTCTGACACAATTCAGTGATATTCAGTTTATTCACTTTTTTTAACAGTGTTTTTTGTGTAGATCAATCAATGTTCATGCTCCACCCTCTTCTGATGGCCATGATTGTTTTTTCTATATATGGGGCTGTGTAAGTTTTTTTTTTACATCTTTTTGGGATGTTTTCTTTGGTGCCACCTAGGAGTTTATGTGACTTTTTGATCACCTTTTATTCCATTTTATGTGCAGCTGGATGAACATGGTCAGTGCCATTGTTTTTACTTTAAGGCGTTCATTATGAAGGTTCAACAACAAGACAGATTTAGAGACTACACAATAAAAAAAACAGCCTCCAGAGGGTTAGAAATGTGACTTTTTTTCTTTACTCCTAGATAAGACCATCCATTATAGAGCAGTGACATTTCTACCCCTAAGGGTCTTCATCAAGCAGCGTTATACACTACACTGCGATACCAGTTTATTTAGGATGGGATTAAATAATCAGCATTTTCGCCATTCATCATTATTAAAAATTCTGCTAAGTTTTTGTTTTAGCTGCTCCTTTAGTGATCCATTGTTTACAGCTCATCTCCTGGGGACACGACCAGGGCTGAGAGCTCCTCAGTCCTGGCCGCACATGCTCAGACATCACTTCTCCTCTCAGGCAGCTACTGAGTGTTCAAACATTCATTCTATTCCCATCCTTTGGACTAGTTAGTAATAAGTTAAAGAGTGCAAAAAAAAAAAAGAAACCTCAATGAGGTCTGTGCATTAATAAAGAGAAAAAAAATCCACAGGTTAAATTCCTGCAGGGATTTGAACCTAGGACCCTTGTGCTGTAAAGCAAAAACATCGCCTCTGAGCTACAGTGTAGCTACTTACAATTCTATACATAAACAGACCTTTCTTTCACTAGAGAGAGGAAAGGCCTGGTGATGTCATCCTGCGGGGTCACATGATCTGCAGTTCAAACAAATCACACACGCCCCCTTCTGAACACACAGAACTGAAGAGCTGGATGCAGGAGGTATGAAATGAGATCGTGGCAAAACCCCTTTAACTCTTGCCTTTGTTAGGCCTCCGGGCTGTCATGAAAACGATCGCGCCCCGAGAGCTGATGGAGATGGAGGTCCTAGGTGATATCACATGAGGCCGGCTGTAATATACATGCACTGATCACACACAATGTCCTAGACGTATGGGGACCTCCATCTGCACATACATAGGCTTCTATGGGATGCCGGCCTTATAGCACGTGTAGTGCACCAAGTTACTGACACCTCGCACTCCCCAACATCAGAAGGCTGCACTGCATGCTGGGAACCATCACAGGAGGAGGAGCTTATACTGCGTCCAAAATACCCCAACCGCATCGGGAGTCCCCATGGTCTAGAGGGTCCCTGCACCGACATGAGGATCCCAAAAGAGATGGGACAGGGAACAGCCGCCCCCTCATGTATAGAAGGCAGCAAGTGCTCAGCCCATTAGTCCTGTGCAGAGCCTTCCCACAATGCATTGTGGCTGCTCTCATCCAATGGGAATTGGTGTCTGAGGGTCAGTGAGCGTCCTCCATTATAATGAGAGGGAGGTCAGGTTTATCCCATTTATTATCTTTGATATCACCTCCAACATACAGTCCCATGTAAAACCATCCCTGCCCTCCAATATATGGTCCCATGTAAAACCATCCCTCCCCTCCAATATACCGTCCCATGTAAAACCATCCCTCCCCTCCAATATACCGTCCCATGTCAAAGCATCCCTCCCCTCCAATATACCGTCCCATGTAAAACCATCCCTCCCCTCCAATATACGTTACATGTAAACCATCCCTGTCCTCCAATATAGTCTCATGTAAAAAGATCAATCCCCTCAATATACAGTCCCATGTAAAACCATCCCTCTCCTCTAATATATAGTCCCATGTAAAACCATACCTCCCCTCCAATATACAGTCCCATGTAAAACCATCCCTCTCCTCCAATATACATTCCCCTGTAAAACCATCCCTCTCCACCAAACCATCTCTCCCCTCCAATATACAGTCCCATGTAAAACCATCCCTCTCCTCCAATATATGGTCCCATGTAAAACAATCCATCCACTCAAATATACAGTCCCGTGTAAAACTGCCCTCCAATATACAGTCCCATGTAAAACCATCCATCCCCTCCAATATACAGTCCCATGTAAAACAATCCCTCCACTCCAATATACAGTCCCATGTAAAACCATCCCTCCCCTCCAATATACACTCCCATGTAAAAAACATCACTGCTCTCCAATATACAGTCCCATATAAAACAATCACTGCCCTCCAATATACAGTCCCATGTAAAACCATCCATCCCCTCAAATATACAGTCCCATGTAAAACCATCCCTCCACTCCAATATACAGTCCCATGTAAAACCATCCCTGCCCTCCAATATACAGTACCATGTAAAACCATCCCTGCCCTCCAATAGACAGTCCCATGTAAAACCATCCTTTCCCTCCGATACACAGTCCCATGTAAAACCATCCATCCCCTCCAATATACAGTCCCATGTAAAACCATCCATCCCCTCCAATATACAGTCCCGTGAAAAACCATCCATCCCCTCCAATATACAGTCCCATGTAAAACAATCCCTCCACTCCAATATACAGTCCCATGTAAAACCATCTCTCCCCTCCAATACACAGTCCGATGTAAAACCATATACAGTCCCGTGTAAAACTGCCCTCCAATATACAGTCCCATGTAAAAACATCACTCCCCTCCAATATACAGTCCCATGTAAAACCATCCCTCCCCTCCAATATACACACCCAAGTAAAATCATCCCTCCCCTCCAATATACACTCCCATGTAAAAACATCCCTCCCCTCCAATATACACTCCCATGTAAAAACATCACTGCCCTCCAATATACAGTCCCATGTAAAACAATCCCTCCATCCAATATACAGTCCCATGTAAAAACCATCTCTCCCCTCCAATATACAGTCTCATGTAAATCCAACCCCCTCCAAATATACAGTCCCATGTAAATCAAACCCAATCCAATAAACAGTCCTATGTAAAACCATCACTGCCCTCCAATATACAGTCCCATGGAAAACCATCTCTCCCCTCCAATATACAGTCCCATGTAAATACCTTGCTCCACTGTCTTCTGTACACTGTTCCTGTATTACTGAGAGACCCCAACTCTTCTCCAGATGCCCCGCCTCTTCCAGTAGCTGATCCACCTCTTTCCCTAGATGCCCCGCCCCTTCCCATGACATCACACATACCAGCAGTAACAGGCTGTGTGCAGTAGAGAGTCCTGGACTCCAGCATTAGAGGAGGTCAGCGAGTTCAGCAGCCATTGTATGGAGGACATTGTCCTGTCAGAGTTGAGCGGACTCTCCTCATAGACCTGTCCACTCACACAGGTGACACACTTACCTGTCCTTCTAATCCATAGGAATCCACCAATCAGAACAGGCCGGGGGCGGAGCACAATGGGTGAGCCGCCCCTTACTGCCTGCAATCCCACCAGGACATTACATGGAGGATCAGGGTTCAGGATCTTATCACTTCCAGAGAAGTATTAGCCCAATCCACTAAGAGGAGCAGGAAACCCCGAAACCAGAGCTACAAATGCCCCCGCACATCCCCCTTATGTCTGCTGCTCCTGCCCCATTATTATTGGTAACATGGCCGCTCTGCATGTGGGGGTAGTATCATCCGGGGGCCACAATGTGAGGACACCCCGGCCCCATCCTTGTGTTCTGTCCTGTGGGATCTAGGTAGGGCGCTCGCTGGTTTGGGTCTTGTCTCTGGGTAGTTTCTCTGCTTGGGGCTTTCTTGGGTTTTTCGGGGGGTGCACATGGGGGGGGTTTAAACCCTCTGCTGCTCCCCCAATCTGTGAGGCACTGCTGCCACCTGTATCTGGTTGTTTGCACACCAACACCTTTGCCTTCTCTGACGACCCAAGTTCCCCTCTCAAGGTGACCCTAAGATTTTTAACCCCTTAATGCTCCATAACGTATATATCCACCATGGAGGTGGTGAGGGGTCTGGAGCTTGGTCACTCACTGAGGTATATACCCGTCATGGAGGTGGTGAGGGGTCTGGAGCGAGGTCATTCCCAAGGGTGAGCGTGGTACAGAATCGTGAGACGTAGGCGTAGTCGGGGACAGGCGGCAAGTTCGGGGCAGCAACAAAAGTTCAGAGTCGATAAACGTAGGCAGAGGTCAGAATACACGGCAAGACAGTAGATACACAGGAACGCTTTCTCTAGGGCACGGAGGCAACAAAGATCCAGCAAGGAAGTGACATGGATCCCAAAACTATATACAGACAACGCCCGGCAATTAACCCCAAATTTCCGGCGCACTGTCCCCTTTTAAAATTTTCTGGACGAGCGCGCGCGCTAGGGGGCGCGCACGCGCATTCCGGCCGGCAGGGGACGAGGACCGAACAGGAGCGAGGTCAGGTGAGTGGATGGGACAGGTGCGACCACGGCCAGCAGCGCGGCACGCCCTTTGGGCACGACCCGTTACAATCCCCAAAGGGCTAAATGAGGAATGCAATTTTAATGTGTATGTTTAAACTTTTTTTTATGGTTTTTGACGGATATTGTTTTTAATTATATTGCAGTAGGATTTAAATGCTAGCTTGATGTATCTGTGAGCACGCATGAGGAAGGGCTGTCACCCCGAAACGTCACGTCTTGTTGCACACACCTGAGCTTGCTGCTACAGGACTGGAAGCTGACTGCATTATGAGCTCTGTATGAAAGATATATGGACTTTATGTGGATACTCCTGAATTGGAGATCATAAAAAATCGCAAGTGCTTTACTGAGTTTTTATACATGTTTTTGATACCAAGTATAGTTTTACATGTTTGTTTGGCTTAGGAAGAAGCCTAATAAAGTATGTTTGAATGAATTAGGAGTGCACTGCGTTATGTGAGACAAGGAACGGACTATAAGAAGGGTCCTGTTATACACTCCATTAGCACGCGGTTATACTAATTAAGGTCCAAAGCTTTTTATTATATTGGGGTCTTGAGCTTGGTCACTCGCTGGCATATATGCCCATCATGGAGGTGGTAAGGGGTCTGGAGCTTGGTCACTCACTGACTTTTATACCCATCAAGGACGTGGTGTGGGGTCTGTAGCTTGGTCACTTGCTAACATATGTACCCATTATGGAGGTGGTAAGAGTTGGGGAGTGTGGCCAGTCGCCTACGTATATACCAATCATGGAGGTGGTGAGCGGTCTGTGGCTTGGTCACTCGTGGAAGTATATACCCATCATGGTGATGGTAATGGGTCCGCACCTTGGTCACTGGCTGATGTATATACACATCATGGACATGGTAAGGGCTCTTGAGCTTGGTCACTCGATTATGTATATACCCATCATGAAGGTGGTCATGACTCTGAATCTTGGTGACTCACTAACGTACAATATATACCCATCATGATGGTTGTAAGGGGTCTGGAGCTTGGTCCCTTGTTGATATATCTACCCATCATGGAAGCGGTAAGATGTCTGGAGCTTGGTCACTTTCTGATGTATATACCTATCATGGAGGTGGTGAGGGTCTGGAACGTGGTCACTCGCTGAAGTATATACCCATCATGGAGGTGGTAAAGGGTTTGGAGCTTATTCACTCGCTGGGTATATAGCCATCACAAAGGTGATAAGGAGTCTGAAGCTTGGTCAGTAGCTGATATATATACTCATCATGGAGGTGGTAATGGGTCTGGAGCTTGGTATATACCCATCACAGAGATGGTAAGGGCTCTGGCACTTGGTCACTTGCTAATGTATATACCCATCATGGAGGTGGTAAGGGATCTGGAGCTTGGTCACTCGCCAATGTTTATACCCATCATGGAGGTGGTAAGGGCTCTGAGGCTTTGTCACTTGCTGATGTACATACCAATCATGGTGGTGGTAAGGACTTTAGAGCTTGGTCACTCACTGACATCCAATATATCCCCATCATGGAGGTGGTAAGTGGTCTGCAGCTTGGTCACTTGCTGATGTATATTCCCATCACAGAGGAGGTAAGAGGACTGGAGCTTGGTCACTTGCTGATGTATATACCCATCACAGAGGTGATAATGGGTATGGAGCTTGGTCAATCACTGTTATATATACTCCCATCTTGGAGGTAGTAAGGGGTCTGGAGCTTGGTTACTCATTGATGTACAGTATATACCATCATGGAGGTGGTAAGTGGTGTGGAACTTGGTCACTCGCTGGCTTATATACCCATCCTGGAGGTGGTGAGCTGCCCGTTTCTTGGTCAGTCATGGACGGTCACTCGCTTACTTATGTACCCATCTTGGAGGTGGTAAATGAACTGGAGCTTGGTTACTTGCTTATGTATATACCCATCATGGAGGTGGTAAGGGCTCTAGAGTGTAATGCCGCGCACTATGGTCCTACGCCCGACCCCAGGCGCAGCCGCCCCCAGCACGCGCTTCGCTGCGCATTTACTTACCTGGCCTTATCCTGCTTCCTTCTGGAGCGGCACACTGCTCTCTCTGCTTCTGCCTGCACTATCCCGGCTGGCCACTAGGAGTACACGCGAGCAGCTCTCTTGGATTTAAAGGGCCAGTACTTAACAGGCGTTCCCTTTCCTCCTATGGCGTTGGGACATGGGCATTATAGTGATACTTCTTCCTGCCATCTGCGCCCAGTTGTTGGTGTCTTTTCCCTGGTGACGCCCTTGTGCGCTCCCTAGTGTATACCCTTACTGTTCCGTTGTGTTCCTGGTCCTGCATATGTCTACTGTGCCATTGTCTTCAGCCACGTTCTGTCCCTGTCTGGCCTGTCCTGTCTAGCCTGTCCTACCTAGCTCTGGTTCCGTGCGCCGGTTGGCCCTTTCTACCCTCCTGTTTCGGGTCAACCGTGGGCCCTTGGGGGGGTACAACCGGGGGGTTCCTGGGGAAAAATCCGTCCTGCCGCTGGGGGGCTTCGCTAATACAAGGGGCCCCTTGACGGCCCCCCACGAAAGGGTACGCCAACCCCGCGTGGCCAGAGGATCCCCCCCCTCGCTGAGCGTTGGACAAAAGCTTGGCACTTAGGAATTACCCCATGGAGTGAAAGGATCGGGAGTTTAAATTTCCTTTACAAACCGCCCCATACGCCTATTACATAATTACAGCGGGCCCCACCCACACCGAGAACTGATCTCTTTCATTAAAAGGGTTTTATTTTCCACCATATAAACATGGTAAATTGGGCTTTCACCTCCCTTACAAGAGAAAAGGGATTCCATTTGCCTCTTTTGGCAATTAACAAAATACGGCTTTCATGGCAGACTTGGGTTTGTACTCTTTTTTCCCCCATACCCGGGGTGTAAGGGGGGAAAACCAATGAGGTTCTAATCAGAAAACCCCAAAACCAAGGATAAGTAAAAATCGATAAATTTAGTCGAAAAGGGGTATTAATTTTAAAAAAAAAATAAATAAAAAAATCCTAAAAATTTTTAAAAAAAAACTTTCTCCATTACATAAAAAAAGCGGGAAAAAAGGGAAAATTATCGATATCAGAGTGTACAAAAGTCCAATCTGACATAATACCAAAAAGGGGTTGAAGAACAAAAGGGAAAACAAAACCCCCCAGCAGGCCCTTTTTAAGGGAGAAAAACACCCCCCCCCCAACAAAACCCATCACAGGCCACTGGGGGGGAAAACACCCACCCCCAACACCCCCATCACAAAAAGCTCTACTGGGAAGAAAAACCTCCCCCTAGACACGCCCCCCCACACGCCCTACGAGGGGGAAAAACACCTCACCCCCAGACCGCCCTCACAGGGTCTACGGGGGGAATAACACCTCCCCCCAGACAGCGCCCATCACACGGGCCCACCAGGGGGGAAATAACACCTCACCCCACAGACAGGGCCCATCACAGGTCACCCCGGGGGAAAAAAACCCCACCCCCCAGACATCCCCTCACATTTGGGTCACGGGGAGGAAAACCCCCCTCACCCCCAGACAAAGGCCCAACACAGGCCACCAGGGGGGAAAACACCTCCCCCAGACAGCCCCCTCACTGGGTCTACCGGGGAGGAATAACACCTCACCCCCCAACAAACCCCCCACACCTCACCCGGGGAGGAAAAAACCTCCCCCCCAACAGGCCCTCACATGGGCCACGGGGAGGGAATAACCCCCTCCCCCACGACACCCCAAAAACAGGCTCTACCCGAGGGGAAAAAACCTCCCCAGACATGCCCATCACACAGCTCTACCGGGGGGGGGCCAAAAAACCCAAAAAATTTTAGGGCCCCCAAACAGAACACCCTTTCAAAAATGCTCTTTAAATAGTAAGGGTCCTGATTTGGGTTTCCATGGGGAACAAAATGAGTTTTTTTGACCTAACGGTTTTTTTCCCTACATGTGGCCCAAAAAAAATCTATATAAATGTTGGGGATCCCGCCCCCCCCTCATCAGCTCCTTCTTCCCACTACACCTCCTTTTTTTTCCCTTTTCCAAATCTTTTTCTCTTCCCTCCCTTCCATCCACCACATTCCCTTTTTAACCCTACCTCCCTCCCCAAGGCACTTTACAAACCCTTCCTCATCCTTTCCCCAAAATTCTCCCCAATCCGTCATCACGCCCTTTTCCCCATAACATTCTTCCCTCCACTCTTCATCCATCATAGCTCCCCATCCACCATGACTCATCTTTGACCCACTCACCATACTTTATCACTCCCCATCATCCATTGCTTCCCATCCCTTACAGGTCCTCATCCCACATCACTCACCTTTCCATGGTTTACCATCTCTTATCTTGTTCCATTCATCATCAATCCTCATCACTCACATCCCCTTTGTCACATAATGTTTCTGCGTTTTTTGTTCTGTTTACATCACGCATGTTATTATGATGTATATTAGGAACCTGTGCTGTAATTTATATAGAAGTGGGGTAACCTTCTGTCATTTATGTAATGATGTATAGTGTAGAAACCCCTGTGCTGTACTGTCATGTTATTATAAAGTATATGTGGGTGACCCTGTGTTGTACTGTCATGTTATGTATGATGTATAGGTGTGGGGAAACCCTTTCTGTTCATGGATAAAACCGTTGTCATGTTATGTATGATGTATAGTGTAGGTAACCTTTTTGCTGCCCATGTTATGTATGATGTATAGTATGTAACCTTTTCGCTTTAATAGAGTTATATAATGTGTCATATATTGAGTGTAAGAACCTGTGCTGTACTGTCATGTTATGTATGGTGCTCTGTCACAGTTCATTGCATGCTTGCTACTCTTGACTTACTGTATATACATTTCCCATCTCACACTTTGATGACATATCGATAGCAGCAGGTCTTCAAGGAGGAACGGGAGTATTTAGAAGGACTCGAGGATCTGTCCATCAGAAATCCACCAGAGAGATGTCCCAATCATCTGTTTTCCCAGGATGGTCCAGAGGAAGAGCAGAACCTCCTACTGGATAATCAGGTAGATGAAGCTGAGATTCCTGGAAATCCTCTATAGATTAAATATAATAAAAGCTTCTCCTAATCTCCTCCAGAGCATGGGTAAACGCCTTTATCTCATCTTGTTATTGTTGGTAGCGGTTACAAATGGTTTCTGGTTCCATAAAAGATTCGTGTAACCTTCCTCCTGGTTGGACTTGCACTTGATAATGAAGACTCAATGTGGATGAATGTAAAGTTCTACATTGTAAATCATCCACTAAATAACAGCACAATGCCAGTCAGTTGCCTCTAAGGCTACAGAATACTGTAAGGGACTCACCAGTATGGACATAATCTCTCTGCTTTACAAGACATTAGTGCAGCCTCATCTAGAATATGAAGGGCAGTTTGAGCACCGGGGATGAAACCATCTGAAAAAGGAGAAACCACAGAAAGAGAATGTGTAAAAGCTGTGACATTACTGAATAAGGAATGACAGCTTCTACTTCAGTTAGACCCTTTCCATTGGCCAAACACATTGTTCGTACTTTCCCCTTGGGGAATGTGGTCCTTGCTAATCGGCCACTTAGAGACCCTTCTTCTTTAGTACAGATTGGTTTTTGCTTCTGGGGGTTTCACCTAAATGTAGGATAAACTCTGCTCCTTGTTGCTTTTCTCAGGTCCTTAATTTGGAATCCTTGCGGGAAAGGTCCAGGGGAGCAAGATTGGAGGGGAAAAACCCTGATCAGTGTCAGTGACCTGGTAAGAACCTTCCAGAAATCTTCTCTTTTATTCTGTCCTTATAAATCGCAGGCGCCATTTACTTCCAGCATTCTTCCTGCTTCCAATGGAGGAGATGTACCATATATCACATAGATCCTGCTGATCTGTTTCTACTATATTCATGGCCCTGGTACAATGTGACGCCAAATGGCTACAAACCCCTCTGTACAGATACAATTACAGTCACAGAACTGGAGATCAGATTCAGAGTGACGGCTGCAGGATAACGTAGGCTAGAACCTTCCCCATAGGACCTTACATTGTAAAGCCTCGGTTATCAGCCTGTGGTACTTGGGTCCTCAGGGTCCATGGAGCAGTCACTGTGGCATATTGGTGTCCATGACCTTAGGGGCTAGTGAGGTCAATGAACCTCTTCTCAGTGGGTATTGGATTGTATATATCAGTAGGGGGCACTGAAGTCCATGTTTCTGACTTTTTAAAGGGTCTTGTGGTTCATGTACTGACTTTAATATGGTATTGGGGTCTGTGTACCCTTTTTTAAGGGGGATTTTTGCCATCTTCATGCTATGAATGTACTAGATAGGATAATGTATCATCGTAGCTTTGGGGAACACTGGTGTAATCTTTTTGAGTAGAGGGTATTTGGCCTAGGAAATGCTGAGTAACATTGCAAAATCTGTGGCATAAGAAGTAGAAACATGAGGTTTAGGTTCCCGGTGTTTGTTCTAAGAGGGGAGTTTTTTTTATATATTGTATTACAGGTGATCTACACTTACTATTTTGTATTGCTCTAATGTATCTAAAGTGAAAAGCAAAACAACCATGGAAACACATAGGTCTGCACAGGAGCTGTGGACACAAAACAGGAAAAAGATTTCTAATAAAACTTTTTACTAGTTTTAAGACAAATGAACCCTAGACAAATTTTTTAATTCTGATTTATTTGTTCTGTAATGAAATGGGTGATGGATCAAATCTGTTCATTGGGAGGTTGTCTGTAAAATTTGGGGTTTTTTTTAATGTTCAGTTTGGAAAAAAAGTTCCTTCCTCACTCATGCACCTGCATTGGAAACTCTGTATAAAAATGGCCGTGAAAGGGGGACCCGAGCCTCTAATCCCAGTCAAAGGACAGACCATTATTTCTGGGGCAGTGATGCCAAGATTCACAATTGGAAACTATAGGGCTGTAGGTTTCTCCTCTTATGTGGGTAAAATATGTGAAGGTTTTCTATGAGAGGCCATACTGGAGTGTCTCCGTGATAATAACCTTATAACACAGAAGCAGTATGGCTTTATGAGGGGTCAGTCCTATCTGAGCAGCTTCTATGAGGAGGTGAAACATAGGTGACTGTAGGTTAGTGACGCACAGCTCTGACACTTTGTGTAACTATGAGGAGAACCTTCTATGAATTCGGTGACTGGATTCTGATAAATTTTTCAAATAGAAATTATAAAATATCAATTTCCTTGCAGATTGTGATGTTGAAGATAATCAATCAGAAACTGAGAAAACCAGACCCAGACCTGAGAGCGTTCACAGAGATGAAAGACCATTTCCATGTCCAGAATTAGATAAATCTTTTAGTTACAAATCATTATTTTTAGAACATCAGAGAATTCACACAGGGGAGAAGCCATTTTCATGCCTAGAATGTGGGAAAAGTTTTATTCAGAAATCAGGACTTGTTAGACATTGGAGAATTCACACAGGAGAGAGGCCATTTTCATGTACAAAATGTGGGAAAAGTTTTAATGAAAAACAAACTTGTTTTTACATGAGAAAAATTACCACATGAAGAGGCCATTTTCATGCCTGAATGTGGGAAAAATTTTAAAAAGAAATCAGAAATTGTTATACAGAGAAAAATTCACACAGGGGGAGAAGCCATTTTTATGTTCAAAAATGTGGGAAATGTTTTATTCGAAAAATTACTTATTAAACAAAGAGAGAATTCACACAGGGGAGGAACCATTTTTATGTACTGTATGTGGGAAAAGTTTTAAGATTAAATCAAATCTTGTTACACCTCAGATAATTCACACAGGGAGAAGCCATTTTCATGTTAAGAAAAGTGGTAAATATTTTACTCAGAAAGCACATCTTGTTTGTCATCTAAGAATTCACACAAGAGAGAAACCAAATTCATATCCAGACATATGAAAACTCGCCCAGAGAGGAAATAATATCCATGGTCAGTATATGGGGAATGTTTTATCCAGGAATTGTTGGGGAACATCATAGAGGTCACTCAGGAGAGAAGCCATTGTAATGTTCAGATTGTAGGAAGTGTATCCGGTGTGGAGGACCATTGTAGGAGCTGCTGTGTCACCTTCAGATACATGACTGGACTGCACATATGTGGCACTGAAATATCTCAATAAAGGTTTTAAAATCTAAAACATTACTGCTCTGATCTCAGTGACGTCTATTGTGTGTAAATGGTCTGGATCATCACTGAAAATTGTTACCGGAAGAGAGTTCCCCAATAACTGGTTACATGTAAAATATTTTTACTAGAAGATATAGAGACACGCATCTCACCGCTGCACTTGCTCTGGATGTCCCAGACAAGAGAAAGCAACAAATTAAACATAAAGCCACAAAAAGGCATCACAGCGTCCACACTGACGCGTTTCAGTTTGAGAGATTAATCACAGTGTTTGCTCTAGACACCTCTACCCCGATAATAAAGCACACTCTGCTATCACCTGATATAACAAAAACATCCACTATCCAGTCATCTGACCTCAGAAGGCATTACCTGCACTAAAAAAAAATTGTAGTAAAAATGAACACGAACACAGCGTGGATACAATCTAACCTTACCCTATAAGGAAGCCTTAGTACTAAGGCTGTGGGTAAGGATAGAGCCAAGGGATAGAATGAGACGGGTGTGACAAAAAAAGGCTGGGAGAAAGGATAGAGCCAAGAAAAGGGGCTCGTTTTGGGAAATATCGAATAAACCCCTTTTTTATCATCTCACTAATGTTCTCATCTCCTGCTAAAGGAAGATGGTTTTTAATATTTGAAATTTCATAAAATTGAGGCTAACCTGTAGTGGAAAAATATATTATTTACATCACTAAAATTCTTTGTTTTTTTTTAATCTTTGTTTAATAAAGGAGACCCTATTTTATCCACAATATCATTGCCCTTTTTCAAATAGGATTTAGGGTTTAAAATCGGCATACAACTTTTGCAATATAGCCTTTGTGTAATTCAAAACCGAATTTTCAAACAATTTCATTTCATATGATCAACTCCTCAAATGGTAATTTTTTTGGGGTTTGCTCACTACAGGGATTGCTGCTTTTTTTTTAAAGAAATTTTCAAAAACAAGTCATTTTTCAATAGTGCCCCCCCCCCCCTTTCCGGTCCACCTATACCTAAATCCCCTCTTGGTGGGCTCATCACTCCTCAGGGCACAACCATAGACCTGGCTTCTACTGCACCAGCAGAAGCCAGTAAACACGCCCTGAATTTAAATGAAAAACCAAAAAAACGGATGAATCAATGTTAATGAAAACAAACCCCTTTAAAAAAAATGGGGGATGCCCAAGTGGGCCCAAAAAAATCAAATTTTGTGCTGTCTCCCTTTTTTAAAGAGCAGATGATAATACCATTATGTATATCCCTTTCCAATTAATATTTAAAAAAAATGGATAACTCATATACTCGAGTATAAGCTGAGTTCTTCAGCACAAAAAATGTGCTGAAAAATCTGCCCTTGGCTGATACTCGAGTCACTGTTGGCGCTGGGGTGCTGCCATGGCCCGGGCGTCAGCAGGGATGCTTCAACTATATGCGACTCCTCCTACAGCTGAAGCCTGAGTCAGCCGACAGCATCTATGCGCTGAAGTGGCCCGGGAGCTGTCGGCAATTGTTTCGCTTGTGTGCGACTCCTGGCAACGTATACAGGTGAATATACCACTGCAGGGCAGATAGCGAGTGCTCCCTGCTTCGCAGAGGACTCTAGGAGGCCGCAGACTTGTGGACTTCGATGTCATCACAATGCCTGATGACATCACGCCCTCTGTGCCCGCAAGAAGATAGAGCACATGGGAGTCGGAGCAGCAAGGGAGAGAGGTAAGTACTTGTATTTTTTTTTTTAACTCTTCCTAGAACTGCCTACGGGGGACATATACCTGCCTCTACCTACTTATGGGAGACATATACCTGCTTCTACCCGCCTATTCCTGGTTATGGAGGACATACACCTGCCTCTCCCTGCCTATGCGGGACATATATCTGCCTATGGGGGACATTAAACTGCCTTTACCTTCCTATGTGGTTATTAAACTGCCTATTGTGGACATTAGATTGCCTATGGGGGATATTAAACTGCCTATACCTGCCTATGGGGTTGTTAAACTGCCTGTGGGGGACATATACCTGCCTCTACCTACTTATGGGAGACATATCCCTGCTTCTACCTGCCTATACCTGCCTATGGGGGACATATACCTGCCTATTTCTGCCTATTAGGGATCAATAAACTGCCTTTACCTGCCTATGGGGTTATTAAACTGCCTATGGTGGACATTAAATTGCCTACGGAGCATAGTAAACTGCTTATGGGGGATATTAAACTCTCTATGGGGGACATGAAACTGTCTATAATTGCCTATGTAATTTTATTGGTATCCATTTTTATTTTTGAAATTTACCAGTAGCTTCTGCATTTTCCACCTTAGGCTTATACTCGAGTCAATAAGTTTTCCCAGTTTTTTTACATTCAGGTCGGCTTATACTCAGGTATATACTGTACTTTTTTTCTTGAAAAATAGATGTAAGGGAGATTTTCATCAGGCTATTGTTAAAGTGATTAATAAAAGATGCAGCAGATATTTCATCGCCCTCCCACACCAGTAGAAGGTCATCTATATAAAAATAAACAAAGTTCGCTTCCACCCATCAGGTCTCCAAACTAGTGTTGAGCGATTGCGTTGGCTATCGAGATCGATCGATAGTCGATAGTCGGCCGCTATCGATAAGGTTTTTCGATAGTGAGCGTCGATTATGAGCGATGCCCTTAAAGTCTATGGGAGAGCAACAACACCTTCATTATTACACCCAAAACAAGGCTGGAGAAGCTGAAATTTAACAATCCAAAAACAGTTTAAATGGATACGTGGGTACATCTTAGGCAACACACTTAGGTTATAAAAGTCACAGAAAAAAAGTCACACACATTCACTATCCCTGTCTTGTACCACAGCCTGACCCTTAAACCTGCATCACCCACAAATTGAAAAGTGCCAGAAGGCAGTTGAATTTGAACCATCATCTTACTTGAACTGGACATGAATATCCCTGTCCTGGCCACAGCATGAGCCCCAAACCTGCATGACCCCACAAATTTAAAAAAGTGCCGGAAAAAGGATCTTTCAACCACCATTTTAGTTTCACTGGACATTGACTATACCCGTCCTGGCCACAGCATTGACCCAGGGGTTACAGTGGGTGCGGTGAGAGCCGGCTGGCGTCCGTCATCTATTAACACGCAGGTTAAAAGGCCCTTTATGAGCAAACAACGAAAACTGTCGTGCGAAGCAGAGTGCGGAAGCGGAAGTGTGAGAAATCCAGCCATACGCGTACACAGTAAATAAAAGGGTAGCGCTTGCCCCGCCGTATGAGTGTGGTCCAATTAAGCTTAACATGGAAAACTGGTTTGGTTAACGCTCCTGTTACACCCAGGTTCCCTTTATCTTGGCATTCTTTTTCCCCATTTTACTCAACTTGCAGATTCACATTTAAGTGCAAGGGGCCTCAATGAACAAAACGTAGTGCGCTAAAGTAAAAAAACACGTATCTGAAATTTATTCGGATATTACAAGGTATTTTTGGCACCTATCAACCTGTGCTGACCTTTCTGGTTCTAATTTAAGTACAAGGTGATATATCAACAAAGGTGGAATGGGCAAAATTGAAAAAGAACACCTATCTGAAATGTATACTGATAATAAAAGTGAGTTTTGCACCTAACAAAGAGACCTGCAGTTACTAGAAAAGATGTGTATCCTAATATAAGTTCAGGCTGCCAATATCCAGGAAATATTCAATAGAAAACTTTTAATAAATAAAGCTATTGCAATGTCTACACAAGGGCCACTGTATGAAATCCCGCTGGGTCGAGGCAACCGTTTCCGCCAGTTTTCCGGCGGAATCTGCGCCTGATCTATGTCGCGGCCGGGCGGCGCTCATACATATATGTAAAGTCCGCCGCGCCTCGCCAGCGTATGAGGCAAGTGCGGGGGACATGGGCCTGTGCGGCGCTGCGCCTATGCTTCGCGGTCCGAGAAGTGCAAATCATACATGCGGGTAAAAGTCCGCCCCCGGGCCTCGCCCGTGTGTGGGGTGCTGCGGGACTTTTGGCGCCGTGCGGGACTGCGCCGAGGGAAACTGTTCCAATGGGGAGACAGCTGGAGCGCGAGAAATCATTCCCGATGTCGGTGCGGAGTATAAGAAAAATCGCCTTTTAAATTTA
>JAODAL010040838.1:0-36487 GCA_025379985.1 Phyllomedusa bahiana
TATTTGCCAAATGCAAAAAATGAGAGAGAATTTTTTAAGGCTTTTATTACTTTCTGAAAAACAAAATTTCCAACATTTATTGTATTTGGTAGCTTTCCTTTTAAACGTAGGACTTGGTCAAACTTTTTTGGATCCTTCCACAAGCTTCTAAATTTATGGGAATTTTGGCCCCTTCCCTCCTGACAGAACTGGTGTAACTGAGTCATGTTTGGGGGTTGTCTTTTTGCACCGACTTTTTCACTTTGCCCATAAATTTTCAATGGTTTGAGATCAGGGTTTTGTGATGGCCACCCCAAAACACTGATTTGGGTTTCCTTAAGCCACTTTTAACCAGTTTGGCAGTATTTTCGGTCATTGTCCTTTGGGGAAACCCATTTCCCCCCAAGCTTTAACTTCCTGGTGATGCTTGAGATTTTGCTTCAGTATTGCCACATAATTTCTTTCCTCATGAGGGCATTTTTTTTGTAACGTGCACCATCCCTCCTCAGCAAAACAACCCCTACAACAAATGCTTCCCCAAAAGCCCCCTGTTTCACATTGGGAGGTTTTTCTTAAGTTTTTCCAAATTCTCCCCTTTTTCCTCCAAACGTAGCAATGGTATTAGGGCCAACTTTAAATTTTCGTTAAAGAACCACACAACTTTCTCCAAAAATTAGTTTTTGTTCCTTTTTGAATTTGAAAACATGAATCGGCTTTTATATGTTTTTTTGGAGAATGGCTTTTTTCCTGGCAGGAGGCCTTTCCCCATTTTGGTACAAAAATTGTTTCACTGTGGATAATGACACAATTTTCCCCAGCTTCCGCCCAATCTTCACAAGGTCTTTAGCTTTTGTTGGTTGATATGCACATGTCGGCCCAAAGTAGTTCATCCTTGAGACACAGAACCCATCTCCTTCCTGGGGGGGTTAAAGTGGACTTTTCCATCTGTTTCTATTTCATATATGTTTTTTTGTACGGGGGAAAGAGGATTTTAAATATTTGGAAATTGCACCCAAGGTGACCAGATTGTGCAGCCCACAATTCTTTTCCTAATCTTACTGATTTTTTAGACTTTCCCATATGTTACTCACAGAAGCATGTGTTTTGGGGGCAGTTAAAATACACCCACAGCATACCCTCTATGTAACTCAATTTTTCCCCAAAGACATGCAACACATTTTATTTTTTCCCAAATTGTTTAACCCCTTTAACACCTTAAGTATGATACTCCAGTCGTTTGGGGTTTTACGCATTGGACGTTGGATACGCCCTGGGGGATCGCCAAAACTCAAAAACAGAGTTCGGCGATCGGGGGGGGTGTAGCGTATTTTACAGCTACATCCGCAGCGTCGGCCCCGACCCCCGGATCGTTCCGTGGGGGGGGTGGGGGGGGGGGGTTAACCCCTTAATTATCGTGACATCGGGTCGCAATAACAAAAGAGAGACGCAGGGGAGATCCTCCCCCTGCGCCCCTTGTCGGGGGCACACCACGGATGGGGCGATCCGGCCGCTCCGCCTCCTTACGACAGAAATAGGGGAGAATGCCCCGGTTGTCTGTGACGTCACGATGCCGGGCCGTGCCCTGTGGATGGAAACTTCTGGTTTCATCTATAGGCAGGCAAGGTTTAGGTAGGGTATGATTCCATACAGAAAGGCAGGCAGGGTTTTAGGTAGCTATAGGGTTATAGGTTATGTTTAAAATTTTCAGGCCCCATTCCGTTCAGGTATGGTTGTTCTACACCCAGGCTCCACTTCCTGTTCAGGCGTTGGGGGTTCTACAGCTTCGTCCCACCTCTTCCTGTTAAGGGTGGGAAGCTACAGCTTCGGTTCCCACTTTCCTACTCAGGCTGCAGGCAGTTCTACAGCTTCACGCTCCCACTTCCTATTCAGGCTGTGGGAGGTTCTACAGCAGTAACTGACATTTCAGCTCTGCTATTACTAGCTGAAACAGTTAGAGGGACAATGGTGATGGAGGGGTTTAAAACGGGAAAAGGGTTTTGAAAAGTCAAAAAGGGTTAAAGTTTTCAGAAAAACAAAAACAAGCCTAGTGGGGTCACCACCCCAACCCCACTGCCATTGCAGGGGAAAAGGGGTCATAACTTAAGGAAGCAGGAGATAAGAAAAGCTCTAACTCTGAAAGGAAGCAAAATGCCTACATGCTGAAAAAAAATAAAATTGTTGGGAATACCCCTTTAATCAATAGCCCCCTGTGACCTTGTTATGGGGTGATAGAGGCGAGTCTTCCCATCAAACACTTAACGCGGTCGTTGTAAAATGAAGATTTTGGGGGCTTGTATCTGGTTTGGGGTTAAACCCCAAAAAGGGGTTCCCCGGGGACTATCTTTTTTATTTTTAAAGGCCTCACAACGTTTATTTTAAATTGAAATCATACTTGTCCTGCTGTCAAAATCGGAAAAAAAGTCGGTTTCTCCTCCCTACCCCCTACAATCTATGTGACGTTCAATGATTGCATGGACTCAGGGAACATTTTTGTCATCACTCAGTGGGGTTCTATGAAGCCCGGCTCAGCTTAGGAACACTCCCCCGTAGTGAGTGTGACCCGGAGAAAAGATCTGGGTGCATTATTTTTTGCCAGCCTAAGTTTTTTAAATGAAAAAGAAGTAATTACATTTTAGTATTACAGGGGAGAGGTTTAACCCTTTTCTTTGATTCCCGCAAGCAGGACTTACTAACAGAAATGGGAGCAGAGGCAGCGTTTTAAGCTGTGGGGGTTTTGTACTGCGTATGAAAATGAAAGACGGGACTTGTACAGTTAACACAGTGACTCATGAGTCCTAACTATTATCATATCATGACAGCAAGTACAGAGCTGGGAGATTACATACTAATGTCAGCACTATGTCTAGCAGTGATAACTGTGGATGGAAGTCATACATTGCAATGCAGTCTGGGAGTTGTAGGAAAGAGATGGTGGAGAACTACTGACACTCCCACAAGCAGGAAGTTTTCAAAAAGTAGATTTTATGATAGATTATTAAGGAGGCAAAAGAAAAAAAAAGATTTTTTATTAAGGAAAAACTAGTTTACACTTAGTAAAATATTATCATGCTCCTGTACGACACAGGCTGCTGTCAAGGCAAAACACAGTGTGCCCCAACAGCAGGCTTACTATGCAGACAGCTTTAGGACTACTCCAGGTCCCCGTGGCTGACTGTACAGACATTCCCCCAAACTCGTTGGGGCCCGGGGAAAACCCGGGGGGGGCAGGGGCAGGGGAATCCCTTTTGATTATGCCACGGTCACGGACTGCGGCAATGAAAGGGTAAATCTGCTCTAGGAATCAAGCTGTTAACATACAGCACCGTTCCTAGCTCCGTTGCGGTTCTGGGAGCTGCAAAACCTCTCTGGCTGCAGCAAAGTCTTTTGGCGTCGCTGCAGACCGTCAAAAGTCACCAGGCAGTATGGCTGATCAATGGTAATCTAGCAGCTGTTCCCCTTGCTACTCAATTTTTTTTTGAAAGTCCAAGTACGCGCACTGAAGTGCATCAGTATCAGAAAAAAGTGAACAAGGACGTGATCTCTCTGTAAGAAGAGAACCTTATCCCCATTGCCTCCGGGCCAAAAGGCTCCTGTAGTATCTGCTTTTCCTGCCGGACTCTAAAGCAAGGTAGACTACACTGATTAGGCCCTCAAGAAAAGCATATTCCACCGGGACAAAACACAAATAGAGCCCATGTTCTGCTACATTTACCCTATTAATCTCTATGGGCCATAGTGGCTACATGGCAGTATTCTGCAGGTTAATCTTCACAATACCATAGCGGATACCTCAAATGTGTGCGGCTCCTAATAGAGGTGTGTACTCAATGGGACATGAAGAGTTGAAATGCTGTACTATGTGAAGTCTACTCAAGTGGGGCCCTACAGCTAGTGAGTTTAGGCATCCCAGGGTCACCACTCCTGGAGCCCTTGAGACTTCATGGCTTCGCTCCTGAGGCCTTGGTCGCCTACAGTCCAATTATATTTGCTTTCTTTCCCAGTAAATAACGTTGCAAGGTCAAGAAAATCTGACAGAATTGTGTTCCGATAATAATGCACATAAGCTAGCCGCCCCGAACCCAGCACAAACATGCACGCTCGGATTGCCCAAGCATGCATATATAATTTAACATGGAGATGGAGGACAAGTTTCAACCAAAGACTCAGGTCCTCTGCAGTCAATTTGTCTCCAGAGCAGGCGTTCAGCATGTACCAGTCTTGTGCCTTTAAGGGTAATTAAACTAATCTCATACAAATGTAGAAGACAAGCGGAGTAATAGAACTTAGAAATTTCAGGTATCTTGATTGCTGGCCATTATCTCTATTTGTAGGAGCCTGTGGGATAACGGAAGGTCCCAACTGGGTGGGAAGAATTTAAAGTAGAGGAACATCTCTGAGACTGGCATTCAAAGCAGAAAGAAAAGGAAAACAAAAATGTGACTGGTTCCTACAGTCGCTGCTGGTTATGCAGTATAACTGCAACTGCTGCTGAGTATATACAGGATGCACTACATACCATGTATAATAAACTCTAACCTCACTTGTAGTACAAGCCCTGTACTATGCTGTATACCTGCACCATTTGCGTGGCACTGACCTCTTGGCATATGAAATGACCAGACATCAGGCTTGGACTGGCCCATGGGGGGAGGAAAAAAGACCCCCGATGGGCCCCTGGGTATGATAGTCCTGTGGGCATGGCAGACTTGGGGCTTCTTTTTAGAGTAAAAGGTAGAAAGATAGGCAGAGTTCAAGAGTGATGTGCAGTCATGTAAAGCAGCTGTAGAGTGGGCGCCAAGAATCAACTCCACTGGTAGTCCCCAAAATTCAACTTCACTGGTAGACCCGAGGAATCTTCCCCACTGGTAGAACCCAGGAATCTTCCCCACTGGTGGGTCCTAGAACCATCTTCACTGGTGGGCTCCAATAATCAAATCCACTGGCGGACCCCTAGAATCAACTCCACTGGTGGGCCACAAGAACCAACTCCACTGGTGTTGCCACAGGAACCATCTCCACTGGTGGGCACAAGAACCATCTCCACTGGTGGGCCCCAAGGAACCATCTCCACTGGTGGACCCCAAGAATCAACTTCACTGGCGGACCCCTAGAATCAACTCCACTGGTGGGCCACAAGAACCAACTCCACTGGTGTTGCCACAGGAACCATCTCCACTGGTGGGCCACAGGAACCATCTCCACTGGTGGGCCACAGGAACCATCTCCACTGCTGGGCCCCCCGAAGCAACTCCACTGGTGGCCCCCACGAATCCACTCCACTGGTGGGCCCCAAGAAGCAACTCCACTGGTGGGCCCCAAGAAGCAACTCCACTGGTGGGCCCCAAGAAGCAACTCCACTGGTGGGGCCCAAGAAGCAACTCCACTGGTGGGTCCCAAGAACCAAGTGCATTGGTGGGCACAACTCTCCATTCTGTTCTACGAGAGCTCCCAGTATAAGTGAGTTGAGTGTTTAACTGTACTTGAAACTCTCAAAGAACAGACTGGAGAGTCGTGTGTAAGTTTGACTGGCTCTCCAACCTGCTACGTAATTTTCAGGAGACCCACACCTATCACACTGATGTCAAATTCTATACCATCAAAGTCTAAGGTGGTACAAACCCCTAGATAAACAAAAAAAAATCTTCCTACTACCACTGTTCTAGCGCTGCTAGAGTTTCAGTGTTTCATCACATACATGACCATGTGCCAATAGCTGGCCTATGCAGTCACATGGCTGCTAAGGTCAATGATTAACTCATGGTCATTTGACAGATCTATGTGTTACAAATGGTAGGAATCCTCCTGCGGTTATGTCTTCTCCGGGTTACTAGATCAGATGAGGCTGTTGCTATTAAATTGCCTTAAACAACTCTCTGGACTATCAGCTGACCATGCACACCTGTGAGCTTGATTATTTAGGAATGGTTGACTGCTAGCCCTTTATAAAACGGAGCTTCACTGTGCGGCTGGCGCTGTATACACTGTCAGCTGAGAGATTGTGTCTTTTGAGCGTACCACATTCTGTTTCTAGCATTCAGTCCTGTCTTGGTTGTGTATCTGTTCCCAGTTTGTCTTTAGCTCTCAGTTGCTTCTTTTCTGCCCTGTGTCTTTCTTGCAGTGTGTTTTATTCCCGAGTTCTTTTATGTAGTTCTGTGCTGTTCTGTTTAGGGTCAGCATAGCTGAGGGACATTAGTGGGGATATCATCGGTGTAGAGCAGTGGTCTAAAAGTGCGGCCCTCCAGCTGTTGGGAAACTACGACTCCCATCATGCCCACTGTTATAGATTATAAAAATTCATGATGGGAGTTGTAGTTTCCCAACAGCTGGAGGGCCGCAGTTTGAGACCACTGGTGTAGAGTAAGGCGAAAAAAGTTTGGTGTTGGGGGCAGCGCTAGGGACAGAGCAAGGGAAAGTTGTTAGGGTTAGTTACTCTTTGGTGTCCTGCTTCTTGATTCAAGTCAATTATCCTTCTCCATCCATGCCCGTGCCAGTGTCCCTCTTGCTCTCCGTCATCCATTGATAAGTCCTTAGATTTATTTTGGATACACATTTCTTACTATTTGCATGCGACTGCTGGTTGGACTAATTTCTATTATAAGTTTTGTCGCCATCTATGTCAATCAGCATTGTTACACCAAGTGACATCAATGTCGGTGGACTCGGTAGAGGCAAGTACCTATCATCTTTCTTATTTTAATGCAGTACCAGCCATTAGTGGGGTTTCCGTAAATCTTTGAAAATCCATTAAAGGTGAATGCACATGGAACGGATTTGCTGTGGAAAGTTTCCACAGCAAGATCTAAGCGAAAAATCAGCAACAGATAGAGCACATCTTGGTGCCGATTTTAACACATTCAATTCAACGGGGTAAGATCCGCAATGGATATTGATATGTTGCAGATTTAAAAATTTTTATCACTGGTCAATTTCTGCAAGCTTTTCATAGTGTTGATAAATCTGGTGTAGGTTTATACTGTTTCATCTATTTTTACACTTTATAGTTGTTGGCTTAGGTTATGCCCCTTATTGCGGCAAACTTTTGTTGCATGCAGATGCATGCGGAGCCACAAGCCTTTCCTTGCAAACCCCACTCCTTCTTGGGAAGTTTCTTTGTTTGGTTGTAGCAATTAAATGTCCAAAAACTGCCGAAAATGCATAAAAAATTTGGGTTAAAGGAGATCTGCACCAGACTTTTGCCCCGTTTTGTCAATCAATTACAACATAAAGCAAAACTACTCAAAGTATAACACCTAGGATAAAATATAACTTTTAATCAATCTAGAAAATAAAATACACTAAACACATACCTACTCTGCAAAACCCTATAAGAAATTACCCTAAAAATACTAGAACTGCCTATCAAAAAATGGGAATAGTCGCCCCGATAAGGGCGTTCCCACCAGGAACCTAAACTATCTCGGCCCTACAAAACCCTAACTCAAAATATACAAAAGAAAAATAAATCACCCAAGAGACAAGAACACATAAATACAATACCTGACCCACAAGCCCAAAAATAAGAAGTGTATATAAAGTGAATGGACAGTGTAACAACTAATATAATTAATGTTACCTAACAACCATTGAAGATATAAACCTATTCCCAATAAGGGTATAAACCTATTCCAACGCGTTTCCCCCCAGTTGCGGGGTTCATCAGGGAACAGAAACTACTTACATCAAGGACCCTCACTGGAAACTTTGGTCATCTTGCCTCTTCCCTAATCATCATTGACAGGGACGTGAGTTGTGCATATATTTTTTGTATTATAGGTATTTTGCATCTCTCTCCTTTTTGGAAGTAGTTTCTGTTCCCTGATGAACCCCGCAACTGGGGGGAAACGCGTTGGAATAGGTTTATACCCTTATTGGGAATAGGTTTATATCTTCAATGGTTGTTAGGTAACATTAATATATGTATACACTGTCCATTCACTTTATATACACTTCTTATTTTTGGGCTTGTGGGTCAGGTATTGTGTTTATGTGTTCTTGTCTCTTGGGTGATTTATTTTTCTTTTGTATATTTTGAGTTAGGGTTTTGTAGGGCCGAGATAGTTTAGGTTCCTGGTGGGAACGCCCTTATCGGGGCGACTATTCCCATTTTTTGATAGGCAGTTCTAGTATTTTTAGGGTAATTTCTTATAGGGTTTTGCAGAGTAGGTATGTGTTTAGTGTATTTTATTATCTAGATTGATTAAAAGTTATATTTTATCCTAGGTGTTATACTTTGAGTAGTTTTGCTTTGTATATATTTGTATACCCAGGCTTCATTAATGGTATTATCTCTGGGCTCCTCTCTACACCCAGTTATCCTATTTTATGTAGAGTCTAGGTAGTTTTTTGCTCAATTACAACATAAGGATCAGACATTATCTTCTGCTTAAAAACTTTTCTCATTTTGTAATTTTTATTTTCATCGATTGATAAAGATAGAAAAAATTATTAGTGCGGATAAGTATTAGATTTATAGAGTTTGTTACCTTCTGGATATGAATAAAATAATTTCCCTTTTACTGACTGCAAGCAGAGATCTTGAAATGATGAGGAGAGTTGCAGAACTTTTAAATATACAAATATCTAGCCTTATTAACATAAAACATGAAGGTCAGGGGTTAAGCTCTTTCATCTCTGGCTGGGAGGAAGCTTACTGCAGCAGAAACCTCCTTGGTCAATGGGATAAGGTCCCAATATAATTTTTCATCTCTGGCTGGGAGGAAGCTTACTGCAGCAGAAACCTTCTTGGTCAATGGGGTAAGGTCCCAATATAATTTTTCATCTCTGGCTGGGATGAAGCTTACTGCAGCAGAAACTTCTGTCAATGGGATAAGGTCCTTATATGATTTTTCATCTCTGGCTGGGATGAAGCTTACTGCAGCAGAAACCTCCTCGGTCAATGGGATAAGGTCCTGACATGATTTTTCATCTCTGGCTGGGAGGAAGCTTACTGCAGCAAAAACTTCTGTCAATGGGATAAGGTCCTGATATGATTTTTCATGGCTGGGGAAGAAGCTTACTGCAGCAGAAACCTCCTCTGTCAATGGGATAAGGTCCTGATATGATTTTTCATCTCTTGCTGGGAGGAAGCTTACTACAGCAGAAACTTCCTCTGTCAATGGGATAAGGTCCTGATATGATTTTTCATCTCTGGCTGGGAGGAAGCTTACTGCAGCAAAAACCTCCTCGGCCAATGGGATAAGGTCATGATATGATTTTTTCATCTCTGGCTGGGAGCAAGCTTACTGCAGCAGAAACCTCCTCTGTCAGTGGGATAAGGTGCTGATATGATTTTTCATCTCTGGCTGGGAGGAAGCTTACTGCAGCAAAAACCTCCTCGGCCAATGGGATATGGTCATGATACGATTTTTTCATCTCTGGTTGGAAGGAAGCTTACTGCAGCAGAAACCTCCTCTGTCAATGGGATAAGGTCATGATCTAATTTTTCATCTTTGGCTGGGAGGAAGCTTACTGCAGCAGAAACCTCCTCTGTCAATGGGATAAAGTCATGATTTAATTTTGAATCTCTGGCTGGGAGGAAGCTTACTGCAGCAGAAACTTCTGTCAATGGGATAAGGTCCTGACATGATTTTTCATTTCTGGCTGGGAGGAAGCTTACTGCAGCAGAAACCTCCTCGGTCAATGGGCTAAGGTCCTGATATGATTTTTCATCTCTGACTGGGAGGAAGCTTCCTGAAGCAGAAACCTCCTCGGTCAATGGGATAAGGTCCTGATATGATTTTTTATTTCTGACTGGGAGGAAGCTTCCTGAAGCAGAAACCTCCTCTGTCAATGGGATAAGGTCCTGACATGATTTTTCATCTCCGGCTGGAAGGAAGCTTACTGCAGCAGAAACCTCCTCGGTCAATGGGATAAGGTCCTGATATGATTTTTCATCTCTGGCTGGGAGGAAGCTTACTGCAGCAAAAACTTCTGTCAATGGGATAAGGTCCTGATATGATTTTTCATGGCTGGGGAAGAAGCTTACTGCAGCAGAAACCTCCTCTGTCAATGGGATAAGGTCCTGATATGATTTTTCATCTCTGGCTGGGAGGAAGCTTACTGCAGCAGAAACATCATCTGTCAATGGGATAAGGTCCTGATATGATTTTTCATCTCTGGCTGGGAGGAAGCTTACTGCAGCAAAAACCTCCTCGGCCAATGGATAAGGTCATGATATGATTTTTTCATCTCTGGCTGGGAGCAAGCTTACTGCAGCAGAAACCTCCTCTGTCAGTGGGATAAGGTGCTGATATGATTTTTCATCTCTGGCTGGGAGGAAGCTTACTGCAGCAAAAACCTCCTCGGCCAATGGGATATGGTCATGATATGATTTTTTTTATCTCTGGTTGGAAGGAAGCTTACTGCAGCAGAAACATCCTCTGTCAATGGGATAAGGTCATGATCTAATTTGTCATCTTTGGCTGGGAGGAAGCTTACTGCAGCAGAAACCTCCTCTGTCAATGGGATAAAGTCATGATTTAATTTTGAATCTCTGGCTGGGAGGAAGCTTACTGCAGCAGAAACTTCTGTCAATGGGATATGGTCCTGATATGATTTTTCATCTCTGGCTGGGAGGAAGCTTACTGCAGCAGAAACCTCCACTGTCAATGGGATAAGGTCCTGATATGATTTTTCATCTCTGGCTGGGAGGAAGCTTACTGCAGCAGAAACCTCCTCTGTCAATGGCATAAGGTCCTGAGATGATTTTTCATCTCTGGCTGGGAGGAAGCTTACTGCAGCAGAAACTTCATCTGTCAATGGGATAAGGTCCTGATATGATTTTTCATCTCTGGCTGGGAGGAAGCTTACTGCAGCAAAAACCTCCTCGGCCAATGGGATAAGGTCCTGATATGATTTTTCATGGCTGGGGAAGAAGCTTACTGCAGCAGAAACCTCCTCTGTCAATGGGATAAGGTCCTGATATGATTTTTCATCTCTGGCTGGGAGGAAGCTTACTGCAGCAGAAACCTCCTCTGTCAATGGGATAAGGTCCTGACATGATTTTTCATCTCTGGCTGGGAGGAAGCTTACTGCAGCAGAAACCTCCTCTGTCAATGGGATAAAGTCATGATTTAATTTTGAATCTCTGGCTGGGAGGAAGCTTACTGCAGCAGAAACTTCTGTCAATGGGATAAGGTCCTGATATGATTTTTCATTTCTGGCTGGGAGGAAGCTTACTGCAGCAGAAACCTCCTCGGTCAATGGGATAAGGTCCTGATATGATTTTTCATCTCTGACTGGGAGGAAGCTTCCTGAAGCAGAAACCTCCTCGGTCAATGGGCTAAGGTTCCTGATATGATTTTTCATTTCTGACTGGGAGGAAGCTTCCTGAAGCAGAAACCTCCTCTGTCAATGGGATAAGGTCCTGACATGATTTTTCTTCTCCGGCTGGAAGGAAGCTTACTGCAGCAGAAACCTCCTCGGTCAATGGGATAAGGTCCTGACATGATTTTTCTTCTCTGGCTGGGAGGAAGCTTACTGCAGCAAAAACTTCTGTCAATGGGATAAGGTCCTGATATGATTTTTCATGTCTGGGGAAGAAGCTTACTGCAGCAGAAACCTCCTCTGTCAATGGGATAAGGTCCTGATATGATTTTTCATCTCTGGCTGGGAGGAAGCTTACTACAGCAGAAACTTCCTCTGTCAATGGGATAAGGTCCTTATATGATTTTTCATCTCTGGCTGGGAGGAAGCTTACTGCAGCAAAAACCTCCTCGGCCAATGGGATAAGGTCATGATATGATTTTTTCATCTCTGGCTGGGAGCAAGCTTACTGCAGCAGAAACCTCCTCTGTCAGTGGGATAAGGTGCTGATATGATTTTTATCTCTGGCTGGGAGGAAGCTTACTGCAGCAGAAACCTCCTCTGTCAATGGGATAAGGTGCTGATCTATTTTTCATCTCTGGTTGAGAGGTAGCTTACTGCAGCAGAAACCTCCTTTATATTGAAATGTAATAAGGTCCCAATCTGTTTTTCCATCTCTGGCTGAGAGGAAGCCTACTGCAGCAGAAACCTCCTTTGTCAATGGGATAAGGTCCTGATATGATTTTTCATCTCTGGCTGGAAGGAAGCTTGCTGAAGCAGAAACCTCTGCTGTCAATGGGATAAGGTCGTGATATAATTTTTCATCTCTGGTTGGGAGGAAGCTTACTGCAGCAGAAACCTCCTCTGTCAATAGAATAAGGTCCTGATATGATTTTTCATCTCTGGCTGGGAGGAAGCTTACTGCAGAAGAAACCTCCTCTGTCAATGGGATATGGTCCTGATATGATTGTTCATCTCTGGCTGGAAGGAAGCTTACTGCAGAAGAAACCTCCTCTGTCAACAGGATAAGGACATGATCTAATTTTTTAATCTTTGGCTGAGAGGAAGCTTACTGCAGCAGAAACCTCCTCTGTCAATGGAATAAGGTCCTGATATGATTTTTCATCTCTGGCTGGAAGGAAGCTTACTGCAGAAGAAACCTCCTCTGTCAATGGGATATAGTCCTGATATGATTTTTCATCTCTGGCTGGGAGGAAGCTTGCTGAAGTAGAAACCTCCTCTGTCAATGGGATAAGGTCGTGATATAATTTTTCATCTCTGGTTGTGAGGAAGCTTACTGCAGCAGAAACCTCCACGGTCAATGGGATAAGGTCATGATATGATTTTTCATCTCTGGCTGGAAGGAAGCTTGCTGAAGCAGAAACCTCTGCTGTCAATGGGATAAGGTCGTGATATAATTTTTCATCTTTGGCTGGGAGGAAGCTTACTGCAGCAGTAACCTTTCCTAGAAATGGGATAAGGTCTCAATCCATTCTCTTTTCGGGTCCCCCTGAGAAAAGTTAAGCACTTCACAAATACCAGTGGTGCAGCTCACTTTATTTATATAAAAAAAGAAGTAATAAAATCTGGACATCACATGACTCGGACTCTTGGGTTTTCCATCACACGGCTCTGGTGGCGTCCGCTCAGATTTTACGTTTCTTCCACTCCGGCTCATTGTCGGGTTCATCTTCTTCAGAATCCACCTCTGCGAAAACGGCCTCGGGCTGCGTTCTGCAACACAAGGAAGTCACTGGGTGAACAGAGCACACACAGCTTCTATACCAATCCTGGCCAAGGACACAACACAGCGGAATCCGAAAACTGGAGAGGATCTGGATCCACTGGATCTATTATACCGGATTACTGTTACATATTAGGTCTCTGTGTGAACATTTCTCTATACTCAGAAATTGCAGAATTGTGGCAAATTTTTGATGTGCATTCTCCAAACAAAATTTACAACAATTTGCACAACAAAGATCTCTGAATATTTCAGAGCATTCCACATATTTTTTTACATCAAAAGCATGACCACTATATTGCTGAGTTTTGTATCAAAAGCATGACCGCTATGCTGTAGGTTTTTTAATCAAAAGTCTACTATACTGCAGATTTTTTTAGAATCAAGAGCATGTCCACTATGTTGCAGGTTTTTAAATCAAAAACATGCTCATTATATAGCTATTTTTTTTTCTTTAAAAGCATGCCCACTATGCTGCAGATTTATGCTTTAAAAGCATGCCCACGGTGTTGGAGATTTTTCAATAAAAAACATGCCTATTATATAGCTAATTTTTTCTTTAAAAGCATGCCAAGAGTTGCAGATTTTTTTACCAAAAGCATGCCCACTGTGTTGCAGATTTATGCTTCAGAAGCATGCCCACTATGTGACAAATTTATGCTTCAGAAGCATGCCCACTATGTGACAGATTTATGTTTCAGAAGCATGCCCACTATGTGACAGATTTATGCTTAAAGCATGCACTTGTGACAGATTTATGCTTCAGAAGCATGCCCAGTGTTGCAAATTTATGCTTCAAAAGCATGTCCACTATGTGACAAATTTATGCTTCAGAAGGATGCCCACTACATTGCAGATTTATGCCTCAAAAGCATGGCCACTATGTGACAAATTTATGCTTCAGAAGCATGCCCACTATTGCAATTATGCTAAAGCAGCCACTATTGCGATATGCTTCAAAAGCATGACCGCTATGTGACAAGTTTATGCTTCAGAAGCATACCCACTATGTGACAAATTTATGCTTCAAAAGCATGCCCACTATTTGACAAATTTATGCTTCAGAAGCATGTCCACTATGTGACAATAGCTCAGAAGCAGCCCATATTGCATTTATGCTTCAAAAGCATGGCCACTATGTGACAAATTTATGCTTCAGAAGCATGCCCACTATGTGACAAATTTATGCTTCAAAGGCACGCCCACTATGTGACAGAGGTATGCTTCAAAAGCATGCCCAGTGTTGCAAATTTATGCTTCAAAAGCATGCCCACTATGTGACAGATTTATGCTTCAAAAGCATGCCCAGTGTTGCAAATCTATGCTTCATTAGCATGCCCCCTATGTGACATAATTATGCGTCAGAACCATGCCCACTATGTGACAAATTTATGCTTCAGAAGCATGCCAACTATGTGAAAAATTTATGCTCCAGAAGCATGCCCACTACATTGCAGATTTATGCCTCAAAAGCATGGCCACTATGTGACAGAGGTATGCTTCAAAATCATGCCCAATATGTGACAAATTTTTGCTTCAGAAGCACGCCCACTACATTGCAGATTTATGCTTCAGAAGCATGCCCACTATGTGACAAATTTATGCTTCAGAAGTATGCCTACTATGTGACAGAGGTATGCTTCAGAAGCATGCCCACTACATTGCAAATTTATGCTTCAGAAGCACACCCACTATGTGACAAATTTATGCTTCAAAAGCATGCCCACTATGTGACAAATTTATGCTTCAAAAGCATGCCCACTATGTGACAAATTTATGCTTCAGAAGCACGCCCACTACATTGCAGATTTATGCCTCAAAAGAATGGCCACTATGTGACAAATTTATGCTTCAGAAGCATGCCCACTATGTGACAGATTTATGCTTTAAAAGCACGCCCACTATGTGACAGAGGTATGCTTCAGAAGCAGGCCCACTACATTGCAAATTTATGCTTCAGAAGCATGCCCACTATTTGACAGATTTATGCTTCAAAAGCAGGCCCACTATGTGATAGATTTATGCTTCAAAAGCACACCCACTATGCGACACAGTTATGCTTTTAAAGCATGCTCACTGTGTTGCAGATTTATGCTTCAAAAGTATTCCCACTACTTTACAGATTTTCACTGTAGATTTTAACCTCTGCAATGCAAAAGGTAAAGTCCAGTGAAAATCCGCATGCATAAAAAGCTCCACCACATCTTAGCCCACTGTCACATGCACAGTACTACTGTGTGTTATTTGGAAACCCTACTTGCTGAAGGTATTTTTGTTGCTAAGTCCCATTGCAGGGGATAGGGGCCTGTGCGACTGATTGACTTTGAGCTTCTGCTGCCCATACACATAGGTCCAGCTAGTGTCTGTGACTCCTCATACCTGCCAGATAGGCTCAGCAGTGTGCGAGTGGTCTTTAATGTGTCTGGCCACAAGAACCAAGGATCAGGAATGCTAAAGTACAACATGCCCAATCCAGTCTCTGGTGTCGCAGGAGGGTGCAGACGCCCCAATACACATCAGCTGGTCCCACCGAAATGGTCAGGCTCAGCGGACCCTCAGCTAATGTGTATGGGCACCGCCTCCTCCAGGATAATTCCTGGCCAATGAATCAGATCAGATACTGCTGTGAATAAGATTAGAAATCCCAAAATCACGGCAGGTCACCCAGCCAACAACTTAACAGGGAGAAAGCACAAAATCTGTCACAGTCCTGACATCTGAGCCCTCGCTGCATGAAGAGCCTGGAAAACACAGAGTTCACAACAATCAGGAGCGTGACCCAAACACTCTGTCCTCTGACATATATATGAATACACATGGTCCGCAGGCAGTGGGGGGCACATCTATGGCAGATCCTCAGAGAGGGCATATCTATGGCAGATCCTCAGAGAGGGCATATCTATGGCAGATCCTCAGAGGGCACATCTATGGCAGATCCTCAGAGGGCACATCCATGGCAGATCCTCAGAGGGCACATCTATGGCAGATCCTCAGAGAGGGCACATCTATGGCAGATCCTCAGAGGGCGCATCTATGGCAGATCCTCAGAGAGTGCACATTTATGGCAGTTCCACAGAGAGGGCTCATTTATGGCAGATCCTCAGAGAGGGCACATCTATGGCAGATCCTCAGAGAGGGCACATCTATGGCAGATCCTCAGAGAGGGCACATCTATGGCAGATCCTCAGAGGGCGCACATCTATGGCAGATCCTCAGAGGGCGCACATCGATGGCAGATCCTCAGAGAGGGCACAGCTATGTCAGATCCTCAGAGAGGGCACAGCTATGGCAGATCCTCAGAGAGGGCACAGCTATGGCAGATCCTCAGAGAGAGCACATCTATGGCAGAACCTCAGAGGGCACATCTATGGCAGATCATCAGAGAGAGCACAGCTATGGCAGATCCTCAGAGAGGGCACATCTATGGCAGATCCTCAGAGAGGGCACATCTATGGCAGATCCTCAGAGGGCACATCTATGGCAGATCCTCAGAGAGGGCACAGCTATGGCAGATCCTCAGAGGGCGCACAGCTATGGCAGATCCTCAGAGAGGGCACATCTATGGCAGATCCTCAGAGAGGGCACATCTATGGCAGATCCTCAGAGAGCGCACATCTATGGCAGATCCTGAGAGAGGGCACATCTATGGCAGATCCTGAGAGAGGACACATCTATGGCAGATCCTGAGAGAGGGCACATCTATGGCAGATCCTCAGAGAGGGCAGATCTATGGCAGATCCTGAGAGAGGGCACAGCTATGGCAGATCCTCAGAGAGGGCATATCTATGGCAGATCCTGAGAGAGGGCACATCTATGGCAGATCCTCAGAGGGCACATCTATGGCAGATCCTCAGAGAGGGCACATCTATGGCAGATCCTCGGAGGGCGCACAGCTGTGGCAGATCCTCAGAGGGCACAGCTGTGGCAGATCCTCAGAGAGGGCACAGCTATGGCAGATCCTCAGAGAGAGCACATCTATGGCAGATCCTCAGAGGGCACATCTATGGCAGATCCTCACAGAGAGCACAGCTATGGCAGATCCTCAGAGAGGGCACATCTATGGCAGATCCTCAGAGGGCGCACATCTATGGCAGATCCTCAGAGGGCACATCTATGGCAGATCCTCAGAGGGCACATCTATGGCAGATCCTCAGAGAGGGCACATCTCTAGCAGATCCTCAGAGAGGCCGCACAGCTATGGCAGATCCTCAGAGGGCACATCTATGGCAGATCCTCAGAGGGCACATCTATGGCAAATCCTCAGAGGGCACATCTATGGCAAATCCTCAGAGGGCACATCTATGGCAGATCCTCAGAGAGGGCACATCTATGGCAGATCCTCAGAGAGGGCACATCTATGGCAGATCCTCAGAGAGCGCACATCTATGGCAGAACCTCAGAGGGCGCACCTCTATGGCAGAACCACAGAAAGGGTGGACATCTTTAGTATACCACAGCTCCCTACTATACAGCTATGTGTCAGGAGTCCTAATCAGAAATCTGTGGTGTGTTTCTTTTTCCTAGAAATTTTAAGCAACTTTTTTGCCCCTATTGGGCCCTAACGCTGTAATATGGCTAGCTATCTGTAGTCATTGCAGCAGATATGCTAAAAAAAATATATATATATATAAATATATATAAATATATATATATATATATATATATATACATATATATATATATACATATATACACACACACAGTCATGGCCAAAAGTTTTGAGAATGATACAAATGTTAATTTTTACAAAGTCTACTGCATCAGGTTTTATAATGGCAATTTGCAAAGTCAATAGTTGCCTAGAAAATGAACTTTTTTCCTCCAAAACACATTTCAACTTCATTGCAGGCCTGCCTTAAAAGGACCAGCTAACATCGTTTCAGTGATTGCTCCATTAAAACAGGTGTGGGTGTTGATGAGGACAGGGCTGGAGATCAATCTGTCATGATTAAGTAAGAATCACACCACTGGACACTTTAAAAGGAGGCTGGTGCTTGGCATCATTGTTTCTCTTCTGTTAACCATGGTTATCTCTAAAGAAACACGTGCAGTCACCATTGCACTGCACAAAACTGGCCTAACAGGGAAGAGTATCGCAGCTAGAAAGATTGCACCTCAGTCAACAATCTATCGCATCATCAAGGAATTCAAGGAGAGAGGTTCCATTGTTGCCAAAAAGGCTCCAGGGCGCCCAAGAAAGACCAGCAAGCTCCAGGACTGTCTCTTAAAAGTGTTTCAGCTTTGGAATCGGGCTACCAGCAGTGCAGAGCTTGCTCAGGAATAGCAGCAGGCAGGTGTGAGTGCATCTGCACGCACTGTGAGGCGGAGACTCATGGAGCAAGGCCTGGTGTCAAGGAGGGCAGCAAAGAAGCCACTTCTCTCCAGAAAAAACATCAGGGACAGACTGATATTCTGCCAAAGGTACAGGGAGTGGACTGCTGAGGACTGGGTAAAGTCATTTTCTCTGATGAATTCCCCTTTCCGAATGTTTGGAACATCTGGAAAACAGCTTGTTCGGAGAAGACAAGGTGAGCGATACCACCAGTCTTGTCTCATGCCAACTGTAAAGCATCCAGAAACCATTCATGTGTGGGGTTGCTTCTCAGCCAAGGGAATCGGCTCTCTAACAGTCTTGCCTAAAAACACATCCATGAATAAAGAATGGTACCAGAATGTCCTCCAAGAGCAACTTCTCCCAACCGTCCAAGAGCAGTTTGGTGATACACAATGCCTTTTCCAGCATGATGGAGCACATTGCCATAAAGCAAAGGTGATAACTAAATGGCTCAGGGAACAAAACATAGAGATTTTGGGTCCATGGCCTGGAAACTCCCCAGATCTTAATCCCATTGAGAACTTGTGGTCAATCATCAAGAGACAGGTGGACAAACAAAAACCAACAAATTGTGACAAAATGCAAGCATTGATTGTGCAAGAATGGACTGCTATCAGTCAGGATTTGGTCCAGAAGTTGATTGAGAGCATGCCAGTGAGAATTGCAGAGGTCCCGAAGAAGAAGGGTCAACACTGCAAATATTGACTTGCTGCATTAACTCATTCTGTCAATAAAAGCTTTTGTTAATCATAATATGATTGCACTTGTATTTCTGTATGTGATAAAAACATCTGACAAACACACACAAAAACCAAGGGCAACAGATCATGTGAAAATATAATATTTGTGTCATTCTCAAAACTTTTGGCCATGACTGTGTGTATATATATATATATTATATATATAATATATAATATATATATAATATATATATATATATAATATTATATATATATAATGTATATATATATATATAAATATATATAAAATAAATATATATAAATATATATATATATATATATATATATATGAAGCAGCATTCTTTTTGAAAATTGCTAATCTAAGTTTCTGCCAAAAATATCCATTTACACCCAAAATGCGGACAGTACATCCATGCAAAACACAAACACACACACTATATATATACCCCCAGGGGCCGATCTCCTTTGTCACACCCCTCATACTTTTGAGAAACGCTCTCCAGCCCCCACCGTCCCAGAAGCAAGGACACAAAGGTAATTTGGTAACGGGTTCATCGCATGAACTTCATACTCTACATATTGGGTTACATTCATGACACCTGCAATGTTACTGTCATGAAAGATTTAATAGACACTGATCCCGGGAGGGCCGCCGTCCCACACGTGGGCCGATTGCATTACAGGCCCTTGTAAAGAGCCGTAGCCAGGGGCGAAAGGGAGCCGGCCTTGAAGTGGCCAGGATGGAGGCGATGGCCGCTATTAGCTTACACAGGAGGGGATACATATATTTATATGGACGCTTGTCAGGCCGGGGGAACAATAGCTGGAAGCATGTGAACTTGACAGCTATTGTCAGCCATTGTAAATGGGGCTCAATAAATGCCCATCAGTTCCACATGAGCGGCCCAGTTAACCCTCGTTCTGCTACAGCGACGGATCAGGAGACCAGAACTGCCAGGAACAAAATTTGCAATTTTAATTAATTTAATTTTTTTTATATATATAATTTACATTGTTCCAAGGAAGATATAGGTGAATTGCCAAGTGTAAGGAGAAGGTCTGGGGTACCAGGTGTCCGGGGGGTACAGGTAGGTGGGGTCACACTGGTCTCCACGGTCTGGTGTAGGGGTGGTACTGGGCAGTCCAAGGGCATTCCCAGGCGGTCTCAGGCAGTCAGGGGGCGAATATGGGCACGACTGTCTTAACAGTATGGGTATAGCATTGCAGTGGATATTGCCCAAATAAATGACATCACATTAGGCCATGCCGCCACCACACCCAAATGTTATACCACGTGAGGCCATTGCCTCTAACCACCCAGAAGCGCAGCCATACTATCATGCCACCCTTCTCATGACTTTAGGCAGCTTGCAACCTACCAAACTAAGTGTCAGGGCAGGAAGCCAATGGCTCCCTTCCATACCATGGTTCTTGGCAAAGCCAACTTGAGGATTCAGGGTATGTTCTCTGGATTTCTGAGACAAATTTAAATTACCTGTGGCCCCTATGCTTGTGAGGTCCCCCAGCAACCGTCTAGTGTGCCCAATAGAAAAGATCGGCCTTGATCCTGGGCTGTCAGGAGGAGATCCCGGGCAGTTGGGTGGAGATCCCGGCCAGGACAGTCAGAGGACGTTCAAAGGCGGTTTTAGCTCCCACATCTTGGCAAGTTGTGCAAATGGGTGGCCCTTGTGGAAACACTGCCTCCAAATGGGCTGTAACATCCTGTCTGAGGGAGTTATCAGATGGTCCAAGGGCAATCCCATGTAGTCAAGGGATGATACGAGGAAATCAGGATGGATCCCTTGAAGTCAGGAGGTCGGTCTCCAGCAGTGATGGGGCAATCCCCGAATTTAGGGGGGGAGAACCCCCGGCATAGGGGGCTACTGTTTTCTTTAGCTAAAAGCTTTCCCTTTTTCCTGGTAGCAGGGATTTTTTTTTATCAAAAATTAAAACAAGGAGCTCATAAAAACTAATTTTCAGACAGCTTAACCAGGAAATGGACAGGGGTTTCAAGAATGAAAAAAATACTTTCTTTGGGTCTATGAAACTGTGAGATGAGACAACCCCAATATACAAATGCAGAAAAGGAAGCCCGAAACTCACGAGGAATACGCTGGTGCCACCCAATACGGGTTGTCTGCGGCATCCTTTGCAAAACCCAAGAATAGCTTTCCCCGAGGGTTTTCTTTTCATCCGTCCCTTAAACCAGGGGAAAGGTTTTTCCCCCGATGGGAAAAACGACAAGGTACCTCCATGTGTGCCCACGCGCCCACCACGACCTGCAACATCACAGCATTGGGCCATTAGTGGGAAAACTAAGGAGAAAAACAAAAGGGCAACTCAAAACTGGGAACAAAAAGAAAAATTAAAGTTCACAATCTACAACCACTGAAAACTGCAAGAACTTATGTTTTACATAGTAACTACCTGCAAAATTCTATATAAAGGGGGGCCTCTTAAAAAACAACCCCTCCTTTTCCCCGATTTCCCGAAATAGGGTCCATACAATGGGGGGAGGGGGGGCTTAACTTTAAAAAATTTTGTTGTTTTTTTTTTTTCCAGGGTGGAAACAAAATATTTATTTCATTTTAATCTCTAGAAGAAGGGGGACCCTGCCCAAAAAGCTTACACTCCCACCCGGAAGAGGACCCTCCCATAAAAAGCTTAAAACTCCAAAAGGAGAGAGGGGCCCCCGCCCCTAAGGAAACTTTTCACCTACAGGAGAAAAAGGGCCCTGCCCATAAATCTTACACTCAAAAAGGGGAGAGGACCCCCGCCCATAAAGAAACTTTAAAATCTACAGAAAAGAGACCCTCCCCTAAGGGGCTTTTCAAATCTACAGGAAAGATGGCTGTGCCCCTAAGAGCTTACACCTACAGGGGAGAAACCCGCCCATAAAAGCTTTCCCCTCTTTCAGGAAAAGGGGCCCTTCCCATAAGAGCTTACACCCCTACAGGAGAGAGGTCTTGCCCATAAGAGCTTTCAAAATCTACAGGAGATAGGACCCGGCCCATAAGAGCTTAACTCTACAAAGAGGGCCCTGCCCATAAGAACCAAAAACTCTACAGGGAGAAAAACCCTTTCCCCATAAGACTTACACTCAAAAGAAAGGTTTCCCCGCCCATAAGAGCTTACACTCTAAGGAAAAGAGGACTCTGCCCATAAAAAGTTTTCATTAAAACAGGAGAGAGGAAACCCGGGCCCAAAAAGAGCTTACACTCTAAGGGGAGAGCCCCCCTGCCCATAAGAGCTTACACTCTATAGGAGAGAGGGACCCTGCCTCCCCTTAAGAGCTTTCACTCTACAGGAGAGAGGACCCTGCCCATTTTAAAAAACTTAAAACTCACAGAGAGGGGGTCCCCCGCCCCAAAAAAACTTAACTCTCTACAGGAAAAAAAAAGAGGACCCCCGCCCATAATACTTACACTCAAAGGAGAGAGGTCCCTGCCCAAAAAAGACTTAAAACTCTTTCAGGGAGAGGGCTGTGCCCATAAGAGCTTAAAACCCCTACAAAGGGGAAAAGGGCCCTGCCCATAAGAGGGTTACACCTACAGGAGAGAGGGCCCTAAACTCTACAGGGGAGAGGTCCCTGCCCTAAATGCCTACACTCCCACAAGGGGAAAAGTCCCCCGCCCCCTAAGAGCCTACACGTTTCAGGGATAGGACCCGCCCATAAAGAGCTTACCACCTACAAAAAGAAAAAGGTTCCCCCGCCCATAAAAAGCTTAACACTCTACAAAGGGGAAGAGGACCCGCCCATAAGGCCTACACTCTACAGGAAATGGACCCGCCCCTAAGACTTACACCTACAGGAGGAAAAAGGTTTCCCGCCCATAAGACTTACACCCCACATAGGAGGGGCCATGCCCCCTAAGAGCTTACACTCTACAGGAAGAGGACCCCGCCCATAAGAGAAATTTCATTAACAGGGGAGAAGGGGCCCTGGGCCCCAAAAAAGCTTACACTGTACAGGGGAGAGGACCCTGGCCCCCTAAGAGCTTACACTCCCACAGGAGAGAGGTCCCCGGGCCCCTAAAGCTTTAACCCCTTTCAAAGAGAGAACCCTGGCCATAAAGAGCTTAAAACCCCTACAAGGGGAAGGAAATCGCCCCTAAAAGCTTACACTCTACAGAGAGAGGGCTCTGCCTAAATAAATCTTACACTCAAAAGGGGAAGAAAAAACCCGCCCATAAGAGCTTACACTCTACAGGAGAGAGGGCCCGCCATAAAGCTTACACTCTACAGGAGAAAAGGGCCCTCCCATAAAGGGGCCCTTTCACTCTACAGGAGAGACTTACCCCTCTACGGAGGGGAGGGCCCCCGCCCCATAAGGGCTTCACTCTACAGGGGAGAGGGCCCCCACCCATAAGACTTTCACTCTACAGGAGAGAGGTCCCTACCCCCTAAGAGCTTACCTCTACAGGAAAAGAGGAAACCCCGGGCCCATAAAAGCTTTCACACTACAGGAGAAGGTCCCTGCCCAAAAAGGGGCTTACACTCTACAGGAGAAAATTCCCCCCGCCCTTTAAAAGCTTACACTCTAAAAAGGGTAATGGTTCCCCTGCCCCTAAGAGCTTACACTCTACAGGAGAATGGTTTCCCGCCCATTTAAAGCAAAACTCTACAGGGGAGAGGTCCCTGCCCATAAGACTTACAAAATCTACCGGAAAAGAGGACCCTTGGGCCCCTAAGGGGCTTTTCACTCTTTCAGGAGAGAGGCTGGCCCCCTAAAGCTTACACCTACAGGAGAGAGGATCCTGCCCATAAGAGCTTACACCCTACAGAGAAGGACCCTGCCCAAAAGAAACTTACACCCTACAGAAGAGAGGGCCCCGCCCATAAAGCATTTCCCCTCTACAGGAGAGAAAGGGCCCTTCCCTAAGACTTTCCCCTCTACGGAGAGAGGACCCTGCCCATAAAGCCTAAAACCCCTACAAGGGGAGAGGGCCCCCCCCCATTAAAAAGCTTTTCACTCTACAGGAAGGGACCCCCCCAAAAGCTTACACCTACAGGGGGAGAGGACCCCGCCCCTAAAAAGCTTACACTCTACAGGAGAGAGGGAAACCCCCGCCCCCTTTTAAAAGGGTTAAAAACCTACAGGAGAGAGGACCCTCCCATAAACCCCACACCTACAGGAAAAGAGGTCCCCTGCCCCCTAAGAGCTTACAAATCTACAGGAAGAAAGGGCCCCGCCCATAAGAAACTTACACTCTACAGAGGGAGGGGGGCCCCGCCCATAAAGCTTACACCCTACAAAGGGGAGAGGGCCCAGCCCATAAGAACTTACACTCTACTTGAACAGAGGACCCGCCCATAAGAGCCACACTCTACAGGAAGAGGTCCCCCCTTTCCCCTAAGAAACCACACTCTACAGGAGAGAGGACCCTGCCCATAAGAGCTTAAAACCTACAGGAGAATGGGTTTTCCGCCCAAAAGAGCTTAAACCTCCAAAAGGAGAGAGGACCCCCCCAAAAAAAGCTTTTCACCCTACAGGAAAAGAAGGGGCCCCCCCCCCCCTTTAAAACTTACACTGTACAGGGGAAAAGGGCCCCTTTCCCATAAGAAACTTACACCTACAGGAGAGAGGGCCCCTGGGTCATAAAAGCTTACACTCTACAGGGAGAAAGGACCCCCCGCCCCCTAAGCCCTTTCACTCTACAGAAGGGGATTTCCCGCCCAAAAGGAAACTTACACTCACAGGGGGGAGGCCCCCGCTCATAAGAGCTTTCAAATCTACAGGAGAGAAAGGACCCCGCCCTTTTAAACTTACAATCTACAAAGGGGAAGGTCCCCGTGCCCCCCCAAAACTTACACTCTACAGGGAAAAAGAATACTGCCCTAAGAGCTTACACTCTACAGGGAAAAGGTCTTGCCCCTAAGAGCTTACACTCTAAGGAGAGAGGTCCCTGCCCATAAGAGCCTTTCACTCCCACAAAGGGAAAAGGATCCCGCCCATAAGGGGGCTTTCACTCTACAGGGGAGAGGGCTGGTTTCCCCTAAGAGCCCCTTTCACCCCTACCCGGAGAGAAGGTTTCCCCGCCCCATAAGCTTACACTCTCAGGAGGGGAGGGATCCTTTCCCATAAGAGCTTACATTCTAAAAAGAAAAGGATCCCCTGCCCATAAGAGCTTACACTCTACCCGGAAAGGTTACTCGCCATAAGAGGGTTTCATTATACAGGAGGGAAAACCCCTTTCCCATAAAGCTTACACTCTACAGGGGAAAAGGATCCTGCCCCCTAAGAAACTTACACTCTACAGGGGAGAGGAAACCTGCGCCTAAGAGCCTTTCACTCTAAAAAGGGGGAGAGGTCCCCGCCCATAAGAGCTTTCACACCCCACAGGAAAGGACCCCCCCCATAAGAGATTACAAATTTTACAGGAGAGAAACCCCCGCCCCCTAAGAGCTTACAAAATTACAGGGGAAGGTCCCTTTTCCCATAAGGCTTACATCTACAAGGAGGGGAGGAAACCCCGCCCCCTAAGACTTTTCACTCAAAAGGGAGAGGAGCCTATCCATAAAGCTTACACTCTACAGGAGAGAGGTCTCTGGCCCCAAAAAGAGGGGGTTTTTTAGGAGACGATTGGGGCCACAACAGGTTTGAAATTTACCCCTGTCCTATGGTTATAAAACCCGGCCCAAAAAGAAATGATTGGGAAAAATTTTGGGACAAGTGTCTTGTTTGGGGGGCAGGGGAGCCCGACAAATGGGCAGCACGAGAGAAAAATCCCGTGATGATAAGACTTGGGCACATTTGTATAGTTTAAATTTTGTTAAAACCCTTTCTTTGGGAAACTGGTTTTAAACAAAAAATTGGGGAGGAAGGTTTTTGTGAAAATTAATGTGGGCCCCTTTACCCTTTCCCGGACAGGGTGCACCTGCACAGGGGGCTAGGCAGATTATGGGCCCTGCCTTGGAACCGTGCCATAAAAAAAGGGGAAAAATCCATCTTCCAAAACCCCTACAAAAAACGGTCTGTGGGTGGGGGGCAGGTTTAGCCCCCGGGTTATTCCCACCCCGTTTAAATTTCAAGACTCCCCTGTTTCGGAATTCCCTTTTTAAACTTGCTTCCCTTTTGACACAGGGCACTGGCATCAAAGGTTGCAGATAAAATTTTACTATCTTTTTTTTGGTAGGGCAAGCACTTCTCCCACACTCAGCATGGCCGCCGGGGCTGAATTGCATAATTCAAGTTTCCCTGACCACAAATGTCACAAAAAAACCCCTAAAATTGCTCAATTCAATGAAGGGAAAACCAGTCCCCAATCACGGCTGGGACCTAATAGTTGTGGTCACAAGTTATTCTCTGCCGGAACAAGTCATAAAAAGTTGTGAATAGTAATGTTTTGTGTAGAACATCGGACAACGAGAGGAATCATCTCGGACTAGTTCACGGAGGAGACGCTGGTGGGAACTATGACACATGAGGGTGAAGACTTCTGCCCTGAAGTGGACTAGACCACAGGAATGTGCTGTGAGGTCAATGGAAGGGTCAACCATGATGTGACTGGACCTCAGCGGTCATTGTGTGCATGACGTCTTGGAGCCATGGAAAACCTGATTCTGCCAAAAACATTGCTACAAGGCTTGGTTCACATCTGCATCAGAGGTTCCGTTCAGAGAGGTGAAAATGGACACAAAATTGAACTGTCAATATGGAGTCTCTACGGTAAGAGCGGTAACACTTTGGAGACTCTAAAGTAAAAAACAGTCATACTATGGAGTCTTTGCTGTAAGAGCGATACTCTAAAGTCTTACTGAATAACGCAAAAATGAGTCATGGGAAAAGCGGCCTCAAATGGAGTTTCTACTGTAATAGTGTTCAAACTATAGAGTCTCTACTGTAAGAGCAGTCACACTATGGGGTCTGTACTGTAAGAGCGGTCACACTATGGAATTACTACCGTAAAAGCAGTCACACTATGGAATTACTACTGTAAGAGCAGTCATACTATTGAGTATCTACAGTAAGACCGGTCACACTATGGAGGTTTCTACTATAAGAGAAGTAACATTATGGAATCTCTCCCAAAGGGCACACTATGGTCTAAAAAAAAAACGATTACATTATACACCCTCTACTGTAAGGGGGGTCACATTAGGGAGTCCTACTGTAAAGCATCACCTATGGAGTCTCTACGTAAGACGGTCACATTATGGAGCTCTGTAAGAGCATCAACTTTTGAGTATCACAGTAAGAGGGGCACTTTTATGAGTCCTACTGTAAAATGGTCACACATGGATTTTAAACTGTAAGAGCGGTCACATTATGGGTCTACTGCAAGAGCGTACAAAGGATTATTTGTAAGAGCATTCATACTATTGAGTATCTACAATAAGAGCGGTCACAAAATGGAGGTCTTAATTAAGACATGATGCTAGGGGGCCGTCCGGGTAAGAGCATCACACTAGGAGCTTCTACTATAATGCAGCACCTATGGAGCCCTTACTCTTTAATTGTCATATTCTGGGGTTTATTTAAGAGCTCACACAAAAGGGGCTGTACTCTAAAGCTGTCACACTATGGAGGTCTCTCGTAAGAGCGGTCACACTATGGAGGTCCACTTAAGAGCGGGCACACTATGGATACTTACTGTAACAGCGGTACATTATGAAGCCTCTGCTCTAAGAATAGTCCACTATGGAGGCTCTACTGTAAGAGTGTCAACAAAGGAGGCTCTACTGTAAGAGCGGGGACACTAGGTTTTCTACTGAAGAGCGGTCACACTATGGATACTTCACTGTAACAGCGGTCACATTATGAAGCCTCTGCTCTAAGAGTAGTCACACTATGGAGGTCTCTACTGTAAGAGTGGTCACACTATGGAGTCTCTACTGTTAGAGCAGTCACACTATGGAGCCTCTACTATAAGAGCAGTAACCTTTAATCCAGCATCTGATAGTTGAGAGATTCTGATAACAGTGCGTTCATTTCGGCACCAGAATTTTATATAAGACTGAAAAAGACAACCAGTCAGGAGGCTGCAGGTTTGGAGCTCTGTCTACACTTCTCTATGGCAGCCTGATAATACAGGATATTTGAAGACCTAGCAGGTCCTGTTAATTGAATAGAAGTATACGGTGCACACAGCACATATATATCACCTTACGTCTGCCCTGTGGATGCCGCCATAGATCAGTATAAATACCAGGCCCCGCACAGAAGCAGACGGGCAGGTTGTGTCTGTTTATCCTGACCTTCGCCCATATGTAATATACGTTGTCATCCTGCTTTATGTCAGTGCACCTTTCACCACAATCTCTCAGGTTACATTGTGTAGGGCAACACACAATTACAAGCAGATATTCCTGGAGTGCCGGGCGGGAAACAAGATGACAGCCGGGAGCGAGGCGGAGGATGGTCAGGGGCCAAACCAACTTAAAATAATCCTCTACATCCTGCTTAAAGGGGTCGTCCACTCTGAGCAAACACAAGGGCAGATCATGGGGAGTCCCACTGCCAGCGACCAGCAGCGATCTGAAGGAACTTGGCAGCAAGTGTTCAATTTCTCCACAGCGCCTCCACAGGGGAATCTAAGCATTACACAGTAAACTTCATGTGTATACTCACTCTCTGCTCTAGTTTACAGAAAAGGATCAAAAACGGAGGATAATAGAAGGAGCTGTACATGATTATAAAATACACGGGTAATCTCTTGCAGACTCAGCGGCACTCTTCAAGGAAACAATCAGGCAGCACATACACAGAAACATGGTATTTTATTCCCCCTAGCTGTGTATAGAGTTGAAACATTGCTGTGTATAGCGTTGAAACCCTTTCTTCTTTGGATGTGCTGCCTGATATTTTTTATTGAGAATTTCTCTATGGACTTCCGGCAATGTCTGCTGGACGGGCACCCTTTTTCTATAATCCGGTGCTGTTTATTTTACAGCGCCACTTTTATCTACAGGACACATGTAGTACTGCAGCTCAGTCCCAAAAGTGCTACATGTAAACAAGTGGTCATAAGAACATACACTAGGCTGGCTCCCCATGCTACTGAATACCTCATGTACCTACAGGGTATGAAAGCACGCTTTAACATGTGCCAACATATCTATCTATCTATCTATCTATCTATCTATCTATCTATCTATCAATCATCCATCTGTCTTATATCTATCTAACTCGTATCTTTCTCTCTGATTTCTATGTATTTATATATCCAATATCTATATCACTATCTTACTATACATATATATACAGTGGTGGCCAAACGTATTGGCACCCCTGCAATTCTGTCAGATAATCCGTTTCTTCCTAAAAATGATTGCAATCACAAATTCTTTGGTTTAATATATCTTTTTTTTTGCTTCCAATGAAAAAACACAAAACAAATGAGACAAAAATCAAATCTTTTATAATTTCACACAAAAAATTCAAAAATGGGGGCCACAAAAGTTTTGGGACCCCTCACCAAATTTGGTAGCAAAACCCTTTAGCCAAAATAACTGCGAACCCCCTTTCCCGGCACCATAAAATGATTTCTTAAAAGGGCCCTCCCAGGAATTTTAGACCATTCTTTTTTTGGCAAACTGCTCCAGGCCCCCTGAGTTTTGAAGGCGCCTTCTCCAAGCTGCATTTTGAGATCCCCACATTTTTTTCTAGGGGATTCAGGTCTGGACTCATTGCTCCCTTTTTAAGAAGTCCCCCGTGCTTTTTTCAAACCATTTTCTATCTTTTTAAAAGTGTGTTTTGGGTCATTGTCCTGCGGAAGCCCCATGACCCTGAGGGGAGACCCATTTTTTCTCACAGGGGGCCCTACATTATGCTGCAAAATTGTTGGTAGTCTTCAGGGGTTCATAATGCCATGCACAGGGCAAGCATCCGTGCCAGGGCAGCAAAGCAACCCCAAAACACAGGAACCCCGCATGTTTGACTGGGGGGGCCCTGTTCTTTTCTTTGAATCCTTTTTTTTTTCCCTGTAAACTCTATTTTGATGCCTTTTCCCAAAAAAGCTCTACTTTTGTTCATCTACCAAGAAATTCCCCAAAAACTTTTTAGGCTTTCTCAGGTAATTTTTTGGGCAAACTTACCCTGGTTTTTTTTAGTCTCGGGGTAAGAAGTGGGGTTTTCCCTGGGTATCCCCCCCTAAGCCCCCTTTTCTTTTCAACCCGCGGAAAGTACGGGTTAATGTTGTCCCTGGGGACTGCAGGCAGCTTAAACTTTTTTGGGATTTTGGGTCGAGGTTTTTTTATCCCCCATCGCAATCTTCGTTAAAATCCTGTCATTGTTTTTTTTTCCGTCCACATCTAGGGGGTTACCCACAGTGCCATAGGGGGGTTTTTTGCCACAGTGCCAGGGCTTTTACATCTGGGGAGGTTGCCGCGTGCCGGGGCTTTACATTAGGGGGGTTTTAGCCGCGGCCCGGGGTTTTCATCTAGGGAGTTAGCCCATTGCCGGGGTTTAATTAGGGGGGTTAGCCCAGTGCCTGGGTTTACTCTGGGGAGGTTAGCCACGTGCCATGGTTTTACATCAGGGGTTAGCCACATGCCAGGGGGGGTTAGCCACAGTGCAATGGCTTTTACTCTAGGGGGGTTAGCCACAGTGCCTAGGGGGTTGCCACAGTCCCATGGGCTTTACTTTAAAGGGAGGTCAGCCACAGTCCCATGGGAGGTTAGCCACGGGGCCAGGGCTTTAATCTAGGGGGGGTTAGCCCATGCCAGGGGCTTTTAAATCTAGGGAGGTTAAGCCGAGTCCCCCAGGGGCTTTACATCAAAGGGAGTTAGCCACAGTGCCAGGGCTTTACATCTGGGGGGTTGCCACAGTCCCGGGCTTTACATTAGGAGGTTACCCACAGTGCCATGGGTTTTACTCTAGGGAGGTTTAGCCGCATCCCCATGGGCTTTAATCTAGGGAGGTTACCGCAGGCCAGGGGGCTTTACACTAGGGGGGTTAGCCGCAGTCCCAAAGGGCTTTATTTTCAGGGGGGGTTTAGCCACGTGCCTGGGCTTTACATCTAGGGAGGTTAGCCACAGTGCCATGGGGAGGTTAGCCACAGTGCCATGGCTTTACATCTAGGGAGGTTAGCCACAGTCCATGGGAAAGTGGGCCACAGTGCCATAGGAGTTAGCCCACAATTTTGCCATAAGGGAGGTTGCCACAGTGCCAGGGGTTTACATCTAGGGAAAGGTTTACCGCAGTGCCAGGGCCTTTACATCTAGGGAGGTTAAGCCGCAGTGCCAGGGCTTTACTCTAGGGAGGTTAGCCACAGCCCCATGGGCTTTTACACATAGGGGGGTTAAAGCCACAGTTGCCATGGCTTTACATCCTAGGGAGTTAGCCGCATGCATGGGCTTTACTTTCTAGGGAGGTTAGCCACAGTGCCATGGGCTTTACATCTAGGAGTTTGCCACAGTCCATGGGAGTTAGCCACAGTGCCATGGGCTTTACATCTATGAGTTAGCCACAGTGCCAATGGCTTTACATCTTGGAGGTTAGCCACAGTTCCTTTGGGTTTTCCCACAAAGGGAAGGTTACCAACATTGCCATGGGCTTTACATCTAGGGAAAAGGCAAGCCAAGTGCCATAGGAGGTTGCCACAGTGCCAAAAAGGGAGGTTTAGCCCAGTGCCATAGGGGGGTTAGCCACAGTGCCAATTGGGGAAAGTTAGCCACAGTCCATGGGCTTTACATCTAGGGAGTTAGCCACATGCCTTTGGGTTTCCGTCCCACTAGGGATTTACCCACAGTGGCCTTTGGCTTTACATCAGGGAGTTACCCCCCCCAGTGCCATGGGTTTTAATTTTTGGAGTTAGCTTAAGTGCCATGGCTTTCATCTAGGAGTTACCACAGTGCCATGGCTTTACATTAGGGAGGTTGCCACAGTGCCATGGCTCCGTCCACATCTAGGAAATCCCCACAGTGCCATGGGCTTTACATCTGGGAGGTTTTCTCACAGTGCCTTTGGCTTACATCAGGAGGTTAGAGCCACAGTCCCAAAGGGCCCGGTCCCCCATCTGGGGGAGTAGCCACATCCCAAAGGGTTTTTACATCTAGTGAGGTTAGCCACAGTGCCATGGCTTTAACTAGGGAGGTTAGCCACAGTGCCATGGGAGGTTTCCACAGAGCCATCGGGCTTTACTCTAGGGGAGGTTAGCCACAGTGCCAGGGGCTTTTACATCAGGGAGGTTAGCCCACGTGCCATGGGCTTTACATCTAGGGAGGTTAGCCACAGTTGCCATGGCTTTTACAATCTAGGGAGGTTAGCCACGTGCCATGGGCTTTACATCTAGGAGGTTAGCCAAAAGTTGCATGGCTTTACATCTAGGGAGGTTAGCCACATTTGCCATGGGCTTTAACATCTAGGAGGTTAGCCACAGTGCCATGGGCTTTACATCTAGGGAGGCTAGCCACAGTGCCATGCTTTATATCAAGGGAGGTTGGGCCACAGTCCCATGGCTTTACATCTAGGGAGGTTTAGCCACAGTGCCATGGGCTTTAACATCTAGGGAGGTTAGCCACAGTGCCACGGGCTTTACATCTAGGGAGGTTAGCCACAGTGCCACGGGCTTTACATCTAGGGAGGTTACCCACATTTGCCTGGGCTTTACATCTAGGGAGGTTAGCCACAGTGCCACGGGCTTTACATCTATGGGGGTTTTACCCACAGTGCCCTGGGCTTTACATCTAGGGAGGTTAGCCCCAGTGCCATGGGCTTAACATCTAGGGAGGTTAGCCACAGTGCCTGGGCTTTCATCTAGGGAGGTTAGCCACAAGTTGCCACGGGCTTTACATCTGGGGGGTTTACCCACAGTGCCCTGGGCTTTACATCTAGGGAGGTTAGCCACAGTGCCAGGCTTTTACACTTCTTAAATGACACTGTGCACGGTAGACACGGGAACATTCAGTCTTTGGAGATGGACTTGAAACCTTGAGATTGCTCTAGCGTTCCTCAAAAATTTGGATTCTCAAGTCCACAGACAGTTCTTTGGTCTTCTTTCTTTTCTCCATGCTCAATGTGGTCACACAAGGACACAGGACAGAGGTTGAGTCAACTTTAATCTATGTCAACTGGCCTGCAAGTGTGATTTAGTTATTGCCAACACCTGTAGATCCCACAGGTAATTACAGTGCTGTTAATTACAAAATTAGAGAAGCATCACTTGATTTTTCAAACATTTGCCAATACTTTTGTCCACCCCCTTTTATGGTTTGGTGTGGAATTATATCCAATTTGGCTTTATGAAATTCTTTTTGTGTTTTTCCATTGAAGACCAAATTAAATGAAGATAATAATACCAAAGAATTTGTGATTGCAATCATTTTCAGGAAGAAACTGAGTATTATCTGACAGAATTGCAGGGGTGCCAATACTTTTGGCCACCACTGTACAGCTGAAGATCTCTGCAGTTCATCCGGAGTGATCATGGGCCTCTTGGGTGCCCTCTCTGATCAGTCTTCTCCTTGTTTGAGATGAAAGTTTAGAGGGACGGCCGGGTCTTGATAATTTGCAGGGGTCTGATACTCCTTCCATTTCAATATGATCGCTTGCACAAATGCTCCTTGGGATGTTTAAAAATTTGGGAAATATTTTTTGTATCCAAATCCGGCCTTTAAACTTCTCCACAACAGTACACGGAAAATGCCGGTGTGTTGGGGGTTTTCCTTTGGTCTTCATGATGCTCTCTGTACTTTGAACAGAACCCTGAGACTATCACAGAGCAGGTGCATTTATTCGGAGACTTGATTACACACAGGTGGATTATATTTCTCATCATCAGTCATTTAGGACAACATTGGATCATTCAGAGATCCTCACTGAACTTCTGGAGTGAGTTTGCTGCACTGAAAGTAAAGGGGCCGAATAATATTACTCGCCCCAATTTTCAGTTGTTTTTTTTTTTTTTTTTACAAAAGTTTTTAAAAAAATCCCATAAATTTTTGTTCCACTTCACAATTGTGTCCCACTTGTTGTTGATTCTTCACAAAAAAATAAAAAATTTTATATTTTTTATGTTTGAAGCCTGAAATGTGGCAAAAGGTTGAAAAGTTCAAGGGGCCAAATACTTTCGCAAGGCACTGTATGTGTGTGTGTATCTCATTATGTCTATTTATCTCTCTCATATCTATCTCATATCTATCTATCTATCTATCTATCTATCTATCTATCTATCTCATATCTATCTATCTCATATGCCCCTCACCTCCTGTCTCTTTCCCCCTCCCTTTTAGATTTAACCCCTCGCGGTAGGTCCTCTCTCCCTTTTGTCGTTGCCAATTGTCATTATCCCTTATCACTGTACTCTTTTGACTTATTAATGTATGTAACCCCCTCGAATGTACAGCGCCCTGGAATAAAATGGCGCTTTAAAATAAATAATAATAATAATAATAATAATAATCTCATATCTATCTATCTATCTCATATCTATCTATCTCATATCTATCTAATATCTACATCATCTATCTCATATCTATCTATTCTATTTTCTATCTCATATCTATCTATCTCATATCTATCTATCTCATATCTATCTATCTATCTATCTCTCATATCTATCTATCTATCTATCTCTCATATCTATCTATCTCATATCTATCTATCTATCTATCTCATACCTATCTATCTAATTTTCAATCTATCTATCTATCTATCTCATATCTATCTATCTATATCATATCTATCTATTATCTATCTATCTCATATCTATCTATCTGTCTATCTATCTCATATCTATCTATATCTATCTCATATCTATCTATCTATCTATCTCATATCTATCTATCTATCTCATATCTTTCTTTCTATCTATCTATCTCATATCTATCTATCTATCTCATATCTATCTATCTCATTTCTATCTATCTCATTTCTATCTATCTCATATCTATCTATCTATCTCATATCTATCTATCATCTCATATCTATATCTATCTATCTCATATCATTAAACCATATTATCCCATATCTATTATCTATCTATCGCATATCTATTATCCTATCTATCTATCGCATATCTTATCTAATCTTATCTCATATCTATCTCATATCTATCTATCTATCTCATATCTATCTATCTATCTATCTCATATCTATCTATCTATCTATCTAACTCATATCTATCTATCTATCTCATATCTATCTATCTCATATCTATCTATCTCATATCTATCTATCTATCTCATATCTATATCTATCTATCTCATATCTATTTATCCATATATCCCATATCTATCTATCTATCTATCGCATATCTATCTATCTATCTATCTATCGCATATGTATCTATCTCTCTCATATATATATATCTATCTATTGCATATCTATCTATCTATCTATCGCATATCTATCTATCTATCTATCGCATATCTATCTATCTATCTATCTATCGCATATCTATCTATCTATCTATCTATCTCATATCTATCTATCTCATATCTATCTATCTATCTATCTATCTATCTCATATCTATCTATCTATCTATCCCATATCTATCTATCTATCTCATATCTATCTATCCCATATCTATCTATCTATCCCATATCTATCCCATATCAATCTATCTATCTCATATCTATCTATCTATCTATCTATCTATCTCATATCTATCTATCTATCTATCTATCTATCTATCTATCTATCTATCTATCTATCTATCTATCTATCGTTATAGTTTTCACTCTGCTGGACTTGAAAGTAATGCTTGCAATGAAGGTGTATGTAGACTTTATATGGCCATCACTAGGATACGCCTTCTCTTTTTGCCACTGAAGCCCCTTGATCTTTAGAGGTGGGACCCCAACTGATCGTACAGTGACGGCATCATCTATGCCAAGGAACAGCACCGCCAAATGTAAATAAAGTAATTCAGGCGTGCAAGCTTCAGAGTAAGACCTCAATCCTCCTCTATACAGAAGAGGAAAAAAAGCAGCAGCACCAATATCCAGCACTTGACAGGAGCTGCTTTACCATTAGGAGGCTCCTGAGTATCCAGCAATGTCACGCTGGTTCACTACACTCAGCTCACTTGCTGCAGTTCTGCTGGACTCCAACATGAAGATCTATTGATGTAAGCAAATCAGCAAAGTAAATAGTGTCCCCATGTAAATGTGGAGAGGGACGGGGCACAGGGATTTGTAAGTCAAAGACACATTTACTTTGTATTTGCAATCTGACGAGGATGCTGGAAGAGTGATGTTTTATCTGGGGGGATGTTAAGAGGCCGCGCTGAAGAAAACCAGCACTGCTGCTGCAGCAATGCAAGAAATGTCCAGAAGTCTGGTCTGCCTAGTGTGAACAGGGGCACAAGAGCGAGGTGACAGGTGGGATGTATGTGACAGACGCCTCTGCCAGAAGACACCTGCACCGACCACAACTAAACCGCACGTTACTCTACAAAAAAAAAACAACAAAGTACAACAATGCAAATGACTATACTGTGACATCACTGTGTGTATTATCCCGACTGTGCATCACTGTG
>JAODAL010040839.1:0-36485 GCA_025379985.1 Phyllomedusa bahiana
TTTAAAAATTTTTTTGGGGAGAAATGACTTTTTTTAAAAATTACATTTTTTAGAAGGAAATTTGAATTTTTTTTGCTGAAATCTCACAGCAACATAAACCCCGGTTTTGTCGGGGAAACCTTGCGGTCTTTACAGCCCCTCCTCACAGCAAAACCAGAAAAATAAAATTTTGGGGAAAAAAAGAAAAAAAAAATTGCAGTAAAAAATTTGACATTTTAAAAAAAATTTTTTTCAAGAGGGACCATTTCTGTTTGAAGGGGAAATCTGAAGTAGCCCCGGCAACTAATCGGTAAACCTCGGAAAATTGGGGCCACAACACACCCAAGATCCATGCCTAAATTCATCTTGATGAAAGTCAAACGATCCACATTTTGTGGAAAGCCATGCGTTTGTCTGAAAAGGGACTCCTCCACTGTGCTGAAGTCCGCTCAGAAGGGCCCGGGCTGCGGGCAGGAAAACACCTCTAGGGGCGTGGCGACCCAAACTCGGCCTTTCCCCCTTTTTTGGATCCCCAAAGTCTATTGGGCCCCCGAAAAAAAACCAAAAAACATCGGGGGTTGAGACGAAAATTTTCCCGTGCACCATACCCTTAACGGGTCTCTTGTTTTTGGATGGGGTGCCCTGCTTTTGATGCGTTTTTGAGGGGGTTTAAATAAAATTGCCAAGTTCACCCATTGGGCTTCTGCCACCTTGCCTCCCTGCTGTTTGCTGTTTGCTGCTACGCTACTTGGCACTCTATTTGCTTCACTCGCTGATGTTTTTCCACCGTGACTTTTTGGGGAAAGGGGAAAAAGCAAAACGCAACAGATGTCTCCAGTTGATAAATTCACAAGGTCTCCTTTTTTCCGCTTTTTAAACCTCTCTTTTTGGGGTGGGTAAAGGGAAAGTGGAGATTTTTTTTTGTACCGGGGTTTCCAGGAGGGTGGCCCCCCCAGTAACTGTTGTTAAAATTTTGATGGTCGGGGGGCACTACAAACTGATCTTCCCATCTTCCTCCCCCCCGCCCCCAAATTCGCGCCAACCTTTTTCCAAGGCAGGGACGTGGGAAACGTCGGGTCTAGGAATACCTCCTCCTCCCCCTTCCCCGGGCAACAGTTTCAACAAGCCCGACTTGCCTAAATTTATTCACCCTGAAGTTTGTGCGCTCCCCTTGCACAAAACCCTGGAACCCCGAACCACTGCCAAAATGAAAACCGAAAAAATTTTGAGAAACTTTTGGGGCCCCTTGTGGATTTAAACGGAGAAAAGGTTTCCGTTCCGCATCTGTGCTGTCCCCCTTTCCCCGTCGCGGCGGGACCTTTTTGTTTCAAGTGTCCAACGATCGTTCCAGAACTAAGATAAACCACAATGCTCAGGGTTTGACAAAGGGGCATTGTCTGACTGCCCTTTTTTGGTGGCTTTTTTAAAAACGGCAAGGATGGGCAAAAAAGCCTTTCCCCCCCCCCCTCCACTCCCCGGGGCCTAAACCCAACCCCCGAGGTCCGCACCGCTGCTTGTCGGGCCCTTGTGTCACTTCATACTGCCGAAAAGGGCTTTTGCCTGTCCCAAAAAATCGCGGGAAAGAAATGGGAAAGGGGGGAATTCAAGTGTGTTGCCAAAACGTCCCCAAATGAAGGGTTTGACGGGGAGGCCGAGCTGACGCTGCAACACAGCCAGGGGGGAAGGAAGGCAGGGGGCGAACAGGCGGAAGTGCAAACCTCGGGACTTCGGCCCCTTCCTCAGCGGGCAGCCAAACCCGGGTACCTTTGGGAAATTTTTTCCGGGACGAAAAGGGTTTATGACATTGGCGGGAAAAGGGTGAAACCGGGCCTTTACCCAATCTTGAGGGCGGCCGGGCAGATTTCTCCCCTTATCACACCCCAAAACCTTGCCTGGCAAAAGGGTTTTCTTTGCACCCAGCCAGCGTTTCTCATTGCGGAGACCCGTCCCAAGTTTCCCTACCTGTGTGTGGATGGTCCCCCCAAAGACAGTTTAAATTTTTCAACACAGCCGGGTTTTCCCTCGGGCACGGAGCCACCAGAGGCCCTTTGGGGGAAAAACCCCCCGGCACCACCCCCTGCGGTTTTTGAAGAGCGTGCACCGAGCCTGAGAGCCACCGTCCCCCCCCCCGAGACATCCACCCGCTCCCCCCAGGAGCTGTCACAGAAATTATAGCCCCCTTGGCCGGCTTACTAGTCCTTTTGGGGTTGGGGGTAAATTTGGACTTTCCCGGGCCAAAAGAGCAAAAACCCCCTTTAAAATTTTTAAGATGAAAACGGGGCGGGGCCAGGGAAAGGGACGGTTTTTCGGGCAAAGAAATGCCTGCTCGGCATCGGGTATTGGGGGGCAAGGGCCGGGACGTGGCAAAAAAACCCACTGTGTCCACCAAAAGGGAAAGGCAACTTTTCCCAAAGGGCCCAAAAACCCGGGCAATGCCGACTTTTTCGGGCTTTTGGTTTTGGTTTTTTTTGGGGTTTAAAGTGTTTTTTCCCTGCTCCCAAACCTGGAAGACAAAAGGGCCCCTTGGCTGCTAGAGCTGGCCGCTGAAACGGCGGCGGGTCGTCAAACGGGCGAAAGGAGAAGGGGTAGGATGGGTCTCGGGGTGTGTTTGGTGGTATTTGGGGCCCGCCCGGTGGGGGCTGAAGCGGAGGCTAAATCCCTTCTTTAAACTCTGAGAGACATGGGAAACTGAGGAACGCTTGGTGGGGGCGGAGATGGCGGAGAAAAGGGGGTGTGACAGGGGGTTGGGGGTCCGGCGTCGCCCGGGCCCCTTTTTTTTGGGCCCAATTTTGCCTCCATTTCAACTCATCCCTTCGCTGCTTTGGGGACTAACATTTTTGGTGGGGGGTTAAACACCAAAGGGGTTCCCTTGCCTCTATTTTATGTTTTACAGCAAAGGGGGCCCATATGAATCGCTGGGTGAATAAAGGGGCTTCCCTCAAAAAGGCCCGGTTTTGAGAGGCCCCTCCCTTTTTTTAAACGGGGGAAAAGCAAAGGAGGGGGGTTTTCCCTGACCTTTGGCGGCGGAATCATATCAGCGGACTTCTGCGCCCCCGCCCTCTCCCTTTTTGAGGCGGGACCCGAAAACTGCCCAAAACCCCCATCGTCTTCCCCCCTCGTCCAGTGATAAGGGGGGGGGCCACAAGCAAATTCTGCTGAAAAAAAACCACGTTGGATCCGCAATGCCCGTCATCATCATCATCAACACAGGTGACTTTCCCCGCCTGGGCATTCGCATCCAGGAGGGGTGCGGGGTAACCCAAACAAGAAAGGGGCTGGGAAGGCGTTGCCGACTGCCCTTTTTTTGCCGTTGACCCCGGCCCTTTCCCTTTTCCTCCTCTGATGGGATCATAACTAGGCGTTAGAGCAAAAAAAAAATCATCCTCCTTTTTCCCCTTATCTTTTAACATGCCCTTTTGACCCCAACCACATTTTGTCATCAAAGGGGGTCTTCAGGGAAAAAGGACTATCCACAGTGGTGGGTACAAAAAGTTGAAAAATTGGGGTGCCTTCGCTTTATTTTGGGACGGATGCTGATGATCGATGACAAAAAATTTTTTGGCCGGGACCGGGAGGAAAGAGGGGTAAAAACTTCTGAATGCAGGTTGCAAAAATCCTGAAGAACAGATTGGCGACCCCTGTTCCCTTTCTGAATTCCCCAAAGGGGCCCCGCCCCAGCATGACAAGGGCCTTTACGGGCCTGCAAACCCACAATCCGCTGGCTTGCGTTTTCGCCAAACACGGGAAGGGGCACTTTCCTCGTACCTCTACCTCCATGTCCTACCCCCCTCTTTGCTCCTTACCACCTGATTTTCGCTCCATTTCAGAAAGATAAAATTTTAGAGGGTTTTGGGAAAGTTTAAAGGGAAAGTCCCCCTTATTAAAAACGGCAAAACCCCCGCTATTCCCCAAACCCTTTAAAACAAAACAAAATTGCTGTATTGAAATTTTAAAAAAAGGGAAAGGGGGCTCCCAAACAACAAATCTGGGGGTGGGCAAAAATTTCCCAAAAAACACGTATCTGAAATGTATAAACGGGAAAATAAAAGGGATTTTTGGCCCCCAAACAATTCACCTGTGGGACCCCACACAATTGCTGGATTTGGGAAAATTTTAAATGTAAGGTGGCTTTTATCAAAAAATCTGGACTGGGGAAAATTGCAAAAAACCTTTTCAAATTTACGGATAATAAAAAGTAATTTTTTTTGGGACCTATCAATTCACCTATGGGGACTAAAACAATTTTCTTAATTTAAAAATTAACCCGGCTGGTGGGCTCCCATCAACAAATCGGGCTGGGCAAAAGTGCAAAAAAAAACGTAAACTGAAATGAAAAACAATAATAAAAGGGATTTTTGGGAGCTATCAACCTGTGGTGACACCCCAATTGCCGTATTGAAATTTTAAAAGCCAAAGGGGGCCTAAACAACCCAAAACTGGACTGGGCAAAAGTCAAAAAAAAAGTACTGAAATGGATTTCAGATAATAAAAGGTATTTTTTGGGGGGACATAACAATTCACCCGTGGTGACTACAAATTGCTGGATTCCCAAATTTTAAATGCAAGGTGGGTCTATCAACAAATCAGGACTGGGCAAAAGTAAAAAAAACACGTATCTGAAAAGAATACGGATAATAAAAGGTATTTTTGGCACCTATCAACCTGTTTGGGGACTTTCACAAAAACGGATTGAAATTTAAAATTTCCAAGGGGGCTCTATCAACAAAGCTAAAAGGTCCCAAAAAAAAAAAGAACACCAATTTTGAAATGTATAAATGATAATTAAAGTGGAGTTTTGCAAACCCAACAAAGGAAAACCTCGTTACTAGAAAAGAAAGTGTATCCTAATATAATTTTAGGCTGCCCAAAACCAAGTAAAATTTCAAAAGTAAACCCGTTAATAAAAAAAAGCTATTTCAATGCAATGTCTGCAATACAAAAAACCCGAAATTCCCTTTTAAAAAGGGTTTTCTGTGTTTTGCCCGCGGGGCCCCACCCCCCCTTCCCCCCCCGGGCTTTACAGCGGTAATTTCTCCTTTAAAAATTTTTTCGCCTAAAACCTAAAAAATCTGCGAATTGATTTGAGTTTTTAAGGGTCAACAAAACTAAAAGAAAAGCTGTCTCTGTTTAAAAAAAGAAAAATTTCGCTGAGCTGGGTTTTCACAAGGCAAAGCGCACCCTCCCAAATAAAATTTGAGATACTGACACACACTGAACCCTTGGGAAAAAGGGAAAGGGGGTGTTTCTATGTAAAACGAAAGGGCCCTGGATTTTTCCACCAATCCAACCATACACAACCCAGTCATGACCTCGCACACACACTCCCCCCCGCTCTATTCTGTAAGTGATTTGCTGGCCGCCCAAAAAAACAGGAAACGCCGAAATGGCGCATAAAAATAGGATTATTTTTCAGATTTTAACCCCAAATTTTTCGCGTGATCGAAAAAATCCAAACAAAAGTAAAAACCCCCCGCCGAATTTTTAACTTGTCGATAATAATCGCTCAACACAATAATTTATATATCCCCCACCTTTTGGGGAAATTGTTAAGTTATTTTCACTCTCTGTAATTAACCCAATTTGGGCAAGGTGTAGTTTTTTGGGCCTTTTTCTACTTTACCCCGTATATTTTTTGACATATCATACTGGGTTGGGATAACTGGCTGAACTTTAAAATTTAAAACCCCCAAGGGGAAACCCCAAAATTTGTTTTAAATACAAAAAGCATAGTGGTCTTTGGAAAAGGTGGGTCAACCCATAGACTGCATGGGACATCATTGGGAAAAGGACCCAGGGGTGGCAGAGCTTATTGCCCACACTCCACAGGCCATCCTCATGTAATTGGGATGCCTGTTTCTCCCACTACCCCTTTCAGCCTTCTGAGCTTGGGATTGAAGGGTCTCAAGGACATCAGGGGTAACGGGTCTATGGTGGACACGTCCTGTACATTCACAGGATCCTTTACCATGGGCTTTCTTGCAGTTTGTTTTGCCGCTTCGTCTTCTCTAGCATTTCACCTTGCTTCAGGGCTTAATTATTCCAAGCTCTGTAAGAAATAACAGGGCACTCATTAAGTCTCTGGCACTTTCTGCATTCTTGATGGGTTTCTATTTGATGTTAGGAATGCCCGGGTTCTCAATATGGGACCATAATCATGGGCTATTCTGAATGTATAGTGTGAGTCTGTGTATATGTTTGCAGTCTTAACCTCAGACACTTTCCATGCCTGTGTGAGTGCCCTAACTTCCTCCTTCTGACAAATGAGGCAGGACTGATTCAGCTTTTATTACCTCAGATTGAGTGACCACCGCATATCCAATGTGATACCTGACGTTTTCCCGGTACCTGGATTCATCAACAAAAACTTAAAATTTTTATTAGTGATTGGGGAATCCTTTACATGGGCAAATCCTAATGTTTTTGGGCCATTAGGACCTTACAACCATGTTCTTCCTCGTCTATACCATCTACCTCCTCCCCCTTTTGGTCTAGGTTTAAGGGTACTAGAGGGGTAGGGTTCAAGGTTTTACACCAAGTCAGTGGAACATTTGGGGGCATCAGTAATGCACACTGCAGGTGTAGCTAACAGGCCATAGAGCTATGTCGTGGTTGCACCTGAGAAAGAATATTGTGTACATCATGAGGTGTATAAATTGTAACAGGGTAATCCAGTATAATCTCTGAGGCTTTGTGGAGAAGTGCTTGTACTTCAGTGACTACTTGTATGCATAAGGGGCTTCTCTCGCCACTGGATCTAATCTAGCTGAGTTATAGCTAATGGTCTCTGCTTTGTGCCATGTGACTGTATAAGGACTTCCATTGCATGACCAGTTATCAGTTATGACCAGTGCAGTACAGTGAGAATGGATTGTCATAGTCAGGTGTGCCTGGGGCGGGTGCAGAGGATATTAACAACTTCAAAGTGTGCAATTTGTTAAGTGCCCTGTTGTTTCTGCAGGAATACATCAGCCAATCAATTTAAACCACAAAATAATTAGCTGGTTCCTATATGCTGGTTTGAACCTAACTTTAGTATATGCAGAACTCCTCTGGGTGTATCCGTTCTTAAATATCATGTTGGTTAATTTAAGAAAGTAAAAAGCATCTCAGAGTTAAGATATCTGTGATGCGTCCTATAGAAAATGCATAAAAAAAAGGAGGCCAAGTAACCCCTTTCTCTGCAGTAACCTGCTCGTCCCAAAATACATTCAGAAAACCCTTAAACTTTCGGGAGATAAATATTCTAAATAGAAAAAATATTGGGAAAGATATTTAACTTCACAGAAAACAGTGTAAATAGTGTCTGAAGAAGGTGACTGCTCACAATCTGGAGCCTTTTCCTGGAAGACTTATAATCATTGGCTGTTCCCCTGGCCGCCCCCTGAGCCTGGCAGCACGGACCTCCCTGCTTACCATCACTTGTAGATAGCTCATCAACTGCACAAACCATTTAGGACTAGATGGCTTTACATAAAACAGGACAGACAAAGAAAGAACTAACATAAAACTAATAAAGAAAGTGCCCTTCATACATTTCCACACATAGAACACAAAAAACGTCAGACTAAACAAAATGAAAAGAGGAAAAAACAAAACAAAAACACAAAATATCAATGTCACAAACACAAAACAATGTCAAAACATTCTCTATATTTCAGTGTATTTTACTTCATATGATGACAAAAAACTTAATCTGTTCTTTCCTATGAGAAAACACAAGGTGAATGGTTAATGCTGCTCTTCTCCACCTAAAGGAAACATCCAGGAAACAGACAATAAGTGACATTCCTGGTCGTCTGACACTGGTCAAAACATGGAAATATTTCATCATTTTTTTTAAACCAAATTTAACAGGATTTCCTTTATAACACATATAGGTCACTTTTCCTCTAACTCAACACCAGATTAACCACTTCTTTATTTTACAGGCACACAAAAGCAGACAGACTATCCTGTAAAACCCGAACTAAAAATCGAGAACATTACCTGTAAGGACAGAAACATGTCAGTTACAAATGATTTTGCCCAAATACCATAAATGCCAAACCCAGAAAACGCAGGACATGAGTAAGAGAAGACAGAAAACACAATGAGACTAATCGGGAGCTCCCCCCTTCTGAAATCACATCGGAGCCCCCCCTTCTAAAATCACATCTGGAGCTCCCTCCCTTCTGAAATCACACGGAGCTCCCCCCCTTCTGAAATCACATCGGGACTCCCTCCCTTCTAAAAATCACATCGGAGCCCCCTCCCTTGAAAATCACCGGACCCCCCCTTCTAAAATCACTTTGGAGCCCCTCCCTTTAAATCACATCGGGAGCTCCCCCCTTTCGAAATCACTTTCTGGATTCCCTCCCTTCTGAAATCACATGGGGAGCTCCCCCTTCTGAAATCCATGCGAGCTCCCTTCCTTCTGAAATCACTTCTGCTGCAAGAGGTTTCCAAAAGGGGAGGTCTAGAATTACACGAATCCTCCCTCACATTGTCCTTCCCCCAAACCCATTACATAAAATGACACCCTTACCCTTCACTTAATAAAATTTCCCCCATTTTTTTGCTATTTCCCAAAACTCCATTTTCAGAATTACAATTCCCGCTGTTCCTCTCAGCCTATTTCCCACCTTTTTCCACTATGACTTTTGTAATTTTTTCCCCCTCAAGATCTTTTCCCACCCCCAAATTACCCATCACTCCCTCCATCTCATCCCGCTTTCTGGGGTATGGTCTTTGGCCCTTAAACCCAATGAGCTAGTTTTTAGGGGGTTGCACACCCCAGTTGTTCCTCCTACCACGGCTAACCCAATATTTTTCCCCTTTCAGGTTCAATTAACTATTAAACAAGGCCCGGGGAACCGCCCACCGGACCAAAATCCAAAAAGCTTGTTTTCTGGTTTAACCAGAGGCTGGAACAAATCCTCCTATCACTCACTTTCTCGGAAATGCCCACTATATTCAATATAAAGACAGGACCTGATGGGAAATCACTGTGCTCCCAATACCTTTTTCTGCTCTCTCATCCGAGACATTCACCCCCTCCCCCAATTCACAACACTGCGGCCGGCTCCCAGTGCAGGACACGCGGGCTCCCCACGTACAGGCACGGGGTCCTGCTCCCATGTGCAGGACACTTCTTCAGTGCTCTCTCCACAAGTCAACCACCGACCCTTCACCTTTCATCAAATTTCACTGAGTCCAGTTGTGCAGGTATTCAAAGCAAAGTTCATTGACACCTCCACCAGAGGGCCCCCCCTTTTATCAGCTCATTGTGTTCCCCCAAAAAAAGGTAGTTATATTTTTTTTCGTTAGGGAGCCCCATCCCGAGGGACTCATAGTGTCACCACTCAATTATACCCCCTTTTATTTATAATTCCAATCGTTCAACCTCCAATCAATCTAATCATTCCCCACAGACAGATGCATATATAAAACATATAGAACCATGGTCAAATCCAATCACTGCTCCCCACAAACATTATATAATATATAGAACCACAACAATCCAATCACTGCTCACACAGCACAGATACTATTTCTATTAGAACCACAATCACATCCAACACTGCCACACAGCACAGTACATATAATCAAAAATAGAACCCCGGTCACATCCCAATACGCCACACAACACAGAACCAAAAAATAATTAAATATAGAACCATGGTCACATCCAATCACTGCTTCACAGCACAAATAAATATATAATATATAGAACCATGGTCACATCCCGTCACATCCACACAAGATACATATATATAATTTATAGAACCACGATCACATCCAATCACTGCTCACCGCCGATACATATTAGAGATGGGCGAATTGATTTTAAAAGTGGAATTTTTAGAATTTCGGAAAATTCGATTCTGAAAGAAGTCGAAGTTTGGGGGGGATCGCGGGAACAAGCATGTTTTTTTTTGATAAAAGGTTTCGAGCACTGGCTTCATGGGGCAAAGAAAATCTGGAAAGGAAGAAAGGAAGCCCTAAATAATGTGCAGAGATGAATCAAACTGGGAGGGTTCTGGACGTCACCGCACTATATAAGTCCGGCGCGCGCTGGCAGTTCACATTTCCCTCTCTGTGCCATGTTGTAGCTGCTGCAGCTCCAGAGCTGAGCTTCACCAAAAGAAAGAACTTTTAAACGCGATTTTTGGGGGGGGTTCACAGCTTGATTTTTTTTTTTGCGCAATTTGATCCAGGGGTTAATTAAGCGTTTTTGTGTTTAGGTCCAAAAAAAAAACTTTGTTTTTCAACGCCAAAAAAGAAATTTTGGCTGTAATAAATTCATATCCCAAGTTAATTAAGCCCGTTTTGTTTTATATTCAGTAAAATACACAGGGGTTTTAAAGGCAATACAAGTCAAAATTTTTTCCTGGCCATTTTTTGGAGCGCAATTTTTATCCAAGGGTTTCCCAAGCTTGTTAGTGGGTTTTTTGGAGCAAATACAGGGGTTTTATTTATCATAACAGAATCTTCATTAAACAGAGTCTTACATTTTAGAACAAAATATGTCAAACAGAAGTGGGAGGGTCTCCCCGCGGTGGCAGTGGCACAAACATTTTTGGAGCGGCACAGGGAAGCACAGAAAGGGGGCTTCGCGCAGGGGTCAATCGGGGAGGCCACAAAAGCCGGTGTTTACTACACCATGTTTGGTCAGCAAAACCCATTTGGGTTTTTGTTGGTTAAAAGGGCCCCACTTCCTCCCAATGAAACTGACAACCCCAGCCAAGAGTCGGTGGGAACGTAGACACAACCCTTATTGGCTGGCCGGAGCTGGCCGCGGCCCTCACCTGCCCAACCCGCCCCTGTCCCCCGGTCCCTCCCCCCGCCAGAGATTTTACATGTGGTCTGGGGTCAGCGCCACTAATAGCGAGGATGAACAATTTGAGGGGGCCTCGCAGCTACTTGGCAGCGAAGAAATTTTGGGGCCAAAATCCCCTACTTCTTGCAGTAGGGGGCAAAGTAAGAGTGGGAAAGGGCAGGGGTCATGTTGTTAGGGGTCACCTCTGCATACTAAGACCCCTTGATGAGGCAATGCGAAAAAACAAAGTGAAGATGTACCACCCCGACTTGGGAGCCGGTGAAGCAAGGGCTTCATCATCTCGAAAAGGGCGTCAGCTTGGCGTCAGGCGCGGCGCAGCCAGCAAATGGGTTTTTGGCCCCTGAGTCAGCCCTTGGTAGCAGCGTGGAGGTTCCCCGGAGCCAAGGGAGCCACGGGGTAGAAAACCCCTTCCATTTCAGGAAAAGTAAACGGCCCCAGGGGCTCAGCGAGGCAGCGGCGGTGAATTAACACAGTGTTACGTTGACGGGAAAAATCACTACCTGGCGGTGTGGGCCGGTCTTTGGGTAAGGGCAAACCGGGGGGAGCCAAATATGGGTATATGTTAAACTTGGGCAAAAATGAAGCGGGCCCCGGAAAATTTAAAAAATTTTGGACCATGGCCCGGGGTCAAAAACAAAAACCCGCGTCACAATCTGGTGGGGCCCGGGAGAAACCTTTGGGTCAGAGTGGGGTCCCTCCCGGGCCGGGGCCCCCCCGCAGCAGCGGGGGCCCCGTGGGGACGCATGCCATTTAGCCAGTCAAGGCCCAAACCCCCTCCCGAGAAAAGGGGGGGTTTTCTTTTGCCATCATTCCCCCGGGCCAGACGCTCTGCTCTTCGTTTCTCATGGCACCCAGGGGGTCGTTCAACCAGGGCGAATTTCAAAGAGAAACAGTAAAGATCCAACCCCCTAAGGTACGAAAAATGACCGTGCTTTCCCGTCCAAGGTTTTTGGTTTCTGGGGAGTTTCCCCCCCTTTTCCCAAAAGGGTGGGCTCTGCCCCCCTTTAGAGAAAATTAAAAAGGGCCCTGCCCAGCCCAGGTGGATAGTTCCTTTTTCCCCTAAATTTTTTTTTTCCAAAAAAGGGAAATACCAGCCCTTCAAAAAAATATGTAGAAAAAAGAAGGGGGGCCCCGTCCTTTAGCTTATCGGGGTTTTTTCCCAAGGGGCAAGGGGAGCGCGGGCTTCCGGAGATGTTTTTTACAGTAAAGGGGCCCGTTTCATGTCCTTTAAAAGGGCCCAAAAAATTTGGGGGAATGGCTTCCTGCCCGGGGGACACCACCAAACTTTGGGCAGGAGACCCCCCTTTTTTCCTCCACGTTGTCAAACTTCGGCTTTCCCGCGCCAAAGGTTTCCCCCTCCTCCCCCTCCCCCCACCAACACCCCTTTTTCAGCCTCCACAAGTAAATGCTCCATCATTCCACATGTGTAGGGGACCGGGGGGTTTTCCCCCGCATTCTACCCTGGCTTTTCCTCCCGGCCAACGAAATCACACAAGGGGAAAGGGAATTTCTCCCCGTTTATGCAACAAGAAACATGTGGGGGTTTTCTCCGCACCAAAATGCAAATTTGGGAAAACCTGGGGACGAAAAATGGGAGGAACATGGGGTCCCGCTGCGCCCAGGAGGGAGGTCCCCCTGCGCCCCGAAGGCGCACGGGTTCAATTGGTTGTGAAAAAAAAAAAAAGGGTTTTGAATCTTCCAAACCCATCTTCAGAAAAATTCTGAAAATGGGCCCGGAAACTGTGCATGCACGTTTATCCATTCCTACAAAGCCCCTTTTTCCCACCTGAGGTTTTCAGGGGGGGTCAGAACGGCCTCCCCCCCCAAAAACACTTTTGAAAATTTTCCCAATTTTTTCCACCCCTTGGGAAATTTAAACCTGCCCCCGTTAGACTGATTGTAGAACAAAAAAGAAAGGCCCTTAAAGATTTTTTGATGAAACCAGGGGGGACGGAGTACTGCCTTGTGTAACTTTGGGTGTTTAGCCGTGGTAGCTCAAAGCCTGGGCACCGCCCTTTGTGAGGGCCCTTTGAGGGGCCCCTTATTTGTCAGTCGCCCAGAAAAAAAAAGATAAAAACGTCATTCCACTGCTTCCAAAAGTCCCGGAACAGATGCTAAAAAATTTTGGGCTGGGCAAAAGGGCTGGGGGACCCTGGGGGGACTACATCTGTGGCCACATTAGTCCGGGGGGACTGAAATTGGGGGAGGAAAGGGGGGGACATTGGAGGGACAAGCATTTTTTGGGAAAAATGAGTGGTTTTTCTAAACCCCGGTTGGGCCCGGGCGGAGGAGCAGGAGCAAACTGGGGGAGTAGTTTGGGGAGAGGGGGACGAGGCAGTGACCCCCAAAACAAACCGGGGAGTAAAAACAGGGGGAGAATTTGGGGGCAGGGGGTCCCTCAGAGTCACTTGTGCAGATGGGGCCCCCAGCATGCTGATTTTCCTGGCCAGGGGACAGCCGAAATAGTCCCCCATTTCCGCAGAAGGATGAAATTCTGGCTTTTCCACCCTATTGGGGCCCTCTCTAAAAGGTCCAAAAATGGGGCCCTTTTTTCCCCGCTGTTTAAAAGGGAGGGGCAAACCAAATTTCTATAGAAAAAAATCCTGTGAAATAAGTTGGCCGCTGGGCCCATGGCGGGATCATCAAACCTTTTAAAAAGGTCCCGCTGGGGGGGTTTATCGCGCTCACATACCATCTTTTTGGCCTTTAGCTGCTGTGGGAAGGTTTTGGGGGGGTTGGGGGGCAATACCAGCTCCCTTTAGCAGCAACCCAAAATTTGGGGAGTCGCTTTATGAGCGCTTTCTTCACCTGCCTACTGAGGAGGGCACTCGCCAAACAGGCCCGGACCTGAAACAGACCCTGAACCAACGGGGGGTGGCCCACTTGGACAGGGACTCCGCCACCCCAGTTAAAGAATTTTCCCCGGGGATTTCCGGGCAGCAAAAATGGAAAGTGTGGCCGCAACTTGCCAATTTGCAGTGGGAAGCTGTCCTGCCCCGGCCAGTTTGGTTTTGGCAATCAGAGCGGGGGGGTTTTTCGTGCAGCGGGGGGCCCCGTTAAAACCCAAAAGGGGAAACCCCCTTGTCCACCCCGAAAAAGGGGAAAGACACACTTTGTCAAGATGAAATTTTAGGGCGGGATTTGGGCCCGGGTTTTCCCCAAAAACCAAAAGCCTTAAAGGGGTCGATTACCCTCAGCCATGACGCCTCACCCAAAAAATTTGAGGAAAAAGGTCTGGTTTTAAACCTTTCCTGCCTCAGCCACTATTTCTGATGCCGGGGGACCCGCTGATGGCACACAAACTTTCCGTTTCTCCATCTGCCTACCCCAACTTTTAAACCGGGACGGTTAAATTTTACCCCACCTCCCACTGTGTCATTTTGCCCCCTCTCTGACCCATGCTCTGCTGATGCTGCTGCCTGACCCCCACACTGTGTCATTGTGCCACTCTTGACCTATCTGTTGCTCCTGCCGTCACCCCACACTCTGTCTTTGTGCCCCGGGGGCCTACTTTTTTTTTGGCCCCCTCCAGAATTTGTCATTGTGCCACTTCGACCTCATCGCTCTGTGGCTGCTGCCTGACCTCCCAACTGTGTTTTTGGTCCACTCTCTGACCTCACTGGCTCCTGTGCTGCTGCCACCCCCTTACTCTGCATTTGAACCTGGGGGACCTGATTTTGCTGCCACCTCCAAAATTTGTCTTTGCCACTAATTTTGGCCTACCTTGTGCGAAAATGACCCTGTCTCATGGAACACCCTGTGGTTTCCAAACCCCTCCCCACTCTATGACATTCCCACTTGTTTATTTTTTCCACTTTTTTTTCCATCTGTCAAAAGGGAAGGGAAGGAAGGATGTCTAGCCAAAAGCAGGAGGGGGTAAAAAGACATGAAATATCCCTTTATGTCATCTCTTTTTTGGGATAACCCCCTTTTTTTTTTTGGCCTTTAGTGGATTATTGCCCTATTGAAAGGGAACGACAATGAAAGAAGAGAAAATGACAAGACGTCAACGAAAAATTTTAATGCGACCCCCCCCCCACCATTGGGGGGCCCTCAAATGTATCACATTTAACAGAACAGGTCGTCATATTCGTGACAGTTTAAACCCGGGCCCTCAGGATGACCCTGCTGTGCGTCCCCCTTACTTTGTGCGATCCTGTGGGGGGCTCCGATAACCTACACTGTTTTCTTTGACGCTAGGGGGATCTTAGCCCCAAGTTTGTTTTTTTTCCACGGCACTGCCAGACTTTTAGCCATTCCCACTTCAGTTTTTGGGTCATTTTTTCCCCTGAAAAGTGCCCAGGGAATTTTAGAGTGAACGATTCTAAGACCCGGCGGCAATCATGTAGTGTCATACTAAAACACAGCATTGCATGAAGACCAAACCGAGCACCTTCTGCATATTTAAGCATGGTGCAATGTTCTACAGCACCCTACAGGCTCTCTGCAGCCAGGAAATAGCTGTTTTTTAACACGATTTGTCCCGAAGTAATTCGGACCGAAACGGATTTTGTCGGGAAATTTTTGAGAAATTCGCCCATCTCTACTAATAATCTTCTATCAAGAGCTTCCAGGAAAGTCCAGCCAATGAGATGGAGACTAGTCAGGAGGTTTTCTATGGCTTCTTGTCAGGTTTATAATATGTCTCTCAGGTGCCAAGGGGAAAGTAATAAAAATAGTAAGAATCAACAAATGCTCTGTCCTAGTGCAGAAATCTCCATAAAACCTACTTGAGGTCAGTGTGCCTATGTGGCCACAACTCTCAGCTCACATGTAATAGGTATCCTGCTGCCATTCCAGAAACCAACAACTCTAGTGCAGGAATTACATCTGAATATAGGGAAAATATACTGGAATAAATGAGGCTGGATACCATAGATATCAATCAAGGGAAAATCTACAAATCTATTCTAGTGTTGAAAAAAGAAGGTGCAGGGTTGGATTCATAGATTAGAAACTCAACAACATAGAGTAACCAAATATAAAAATAAGAAAATCCCAATATCAGGACTACGTGTTTCGTGCTCTTTCCTCAGGTCCATACACTGTGAGGATTGGAGAGAGATTAAATACAGATGAAGGCGGGATCCAATTCCAAGCGAGTGTCAAGTCTCAGCCAGACTGAAATGAGCAGATGCATGTTTAATAACATCAGACATTTTACATGTAGAAATATATTGTTCAGGTTTATAAACCGAATATTATATCTTTAACATTAGGAGATAATATCCACAGGATCGTCGGGGAGCGGAGCTGCTCAGCTTTCATCTCATACAGAGCCGCCTCACAGTGATCTGCTAACCTACAGGAATAGAGGAAATATCAACTGAAAGAAAACGCCACAATTTTATATCGATTAAGAGACTCAAAATAAAGCAGAGATCTAAAAAAAATTAATAAATATATTTATTACAGATGAATAAACTCTTAAACACCAGAAAAACATGGAAAATGATAAAAGATTTTCTACCAATAAAAAGAACCCAATGATATAATAAAGCCACTGATAGTAAAAAGTCTCCAGTATTATTAGAAGCAAAGCCAACATTCAGCCGGAGCCGCTCCGATTCCTCTTATCTCATTACTGACAGAAGAACAGTGATAGAAGCACTTATTATTGTTATAAGATAAACAAACTCTGCTTCATTTATTTGTTCATGTCTTAAAACCTCATCGATGCCACAGCGTGACTGCTGCCATAAACCAGAGAGAGACAGAGACCGAGCCGTTCATTCACTGCTCTTGTATTGTAAATATAATCATTATAAAAGAGAAAAAATGTATTAATCAAAATTATTAATGTTTTAAAACTGCAGATAAAAAAATTCATTCAAAAAATATTAGATATTATTTTGCAAAATTTAATATAATTAATAAAATGCAATTACAAAATTTTGCACTTAGTCTAAATATCCAGAGAATTTATTTTCAAAATTCTGGACTCAGGTAGTCATTTTGATGGTCAACTTTAAAATGTCTAGATAGATTGTGCAGCATTCATCTTTTTTACATTCCATTCAATTTTACATATGATCATGAATGTACCTCATCAGTATGCAAAATGCTCATTGATTCTGATTACATTAATTCTCACAGCAGAAGTTCTCTGGGTTTCCCTGGTGTCTCTTACAGATGTTAAATAGGAGCAAGAACAGTAGGTACCAATCCTGCAAATACAATGTGTAACTACAGCAATGTATAAAATGCTAAAAGGGATTTGTAGAGTCAAGGCACCAATGTTGTTTCTTTTACATGTTGAATGTGGGGAAGAGAAGCTTAATCTGGTGATAAAACATTAAGGTGAGACTGAGTATCTCCAGGCTGGAGAGAAGCACACAACTGGAGTCCACAAAGAGCATATAACTCCCAGGCATGGCTCACTAGGGAGGAATAAATCGCTGTAAAATGAGGAGCCGCACATGGACCAGGCTGAAAAAAAGACCCTGACTGTAGAGAAAGTGGGGAGGGTCCATGTATGGTGACTGTAGAGAGAAACCTGAGTGTATGGAGGGTCCATGTATGGTGACTGTATCACTGACCTGACTGTAAGTAGGATATTGTAATCTTTGCTGATTATATAAAATATTACAGTCTTCAGCTAGATCGTTGATCCCCAGGTTGTGGAGAGCAGCTCAGAGTCCGTCCATTAATGATTGGTACAGGGAAATCTTCCACCTTCAAAGGATGGAAGAGTTGAGAGCGGAGACTGAAAACTCCCTGGATAGGTTTTACAGGAAGTGGAGTGACTGGCTGTTCTTTGTCGATTCCCCGGAGTACAGAGACTCGAATTGACCGGTCCTTTGTGATCTGCGCAGCCTCTGCCCCCCCTTTCTTTTAACTTCACTTCTCTTCAACACATAATATTTTTCACATAAATTTTAGCTTTTTTGTTAATTTTTTAGTGTCTCCTATATGGGTTGGTTATTCTGCCTCGTCCGAACTAATCTACAGGTTTTTGTTTTCTTTTATATTTGCTTTTCTTTTCTTTCTTGCTAACTGGCAGATGCATATTAGTTCTTATTACATTTAATGACAGATTGATTGTCATATTCCTGTGTGTTTGTAACCTGTCGTTCTCTCGGTGGATCGCATGCGGGTGACGAGGGGCGGTCCGGCGGGAGAGGGATGGGAAATATTGGCACTCTGTCATTGGAAAGACTGTTTTAAAATTTTCATACTGGCAGATGTTATGCTCATGTTCATACTACAGTGATAGCTGTGAAAAAATTATTGGAAGATTGTATGTTGTTATTTGGCATGTTATATGCTTATATAACCTATTGTAAGTTACGAGCTGACATGTGCAAATTAAGTGATGTGTATTACTGTTTCAATAAAGCGTGTTGAAAAAGAAAAAAAAATATAACAGTCTTGTATTATAGTAAATAAGTCTCTTTCTGTGTCTCTGCTTGTTAATCACATAATAACTTTATGACCTCATTCACACTTCAGTAAATTGGTTCCTGTAAGTTCCATTCTTTTAAAAAAAAAAAACATTTCACAAAGAATTGTTGGCAAGACATGTCGGGAGTTGCACAGACTTAGGCTATGTCTACACAGCTCACGAAAATGGTCGGATTTTTGGCAGTTTTAGCATTTTAAAACTGCTGAAAATCCGACCGTTCAGCCAGCCAATAGACTTTAATACAAAAAACGATCTGTAGTCTGTACAGGTCATTTTTTTTTTAAATGGTTTTCTGGCGCCGGCTGTTTTAGGAACACGTTGTAAAAACCGCCAGCATATTGCGTTTTTCCGTCGGTTTCCGCACATTCAGTTCTACGGGCCAATGGAAAAAAAGCTAAAACCAACCGCAGTTTTTGAGCAGAATGGGACAAAAACCGCAATCGTGCATCGGACAAAAAACCTGCAGCTTTGACAGTTTTTGTCCTATGCTATGTGGCCCTCGCCTTAATCTGTGGATACCCCAATCTCACAGCATATGAGAGAGAAGCACCCTGGTGCTGAAGACTCTTTACGGTTCCTTGGCATTAACACACACACGGGGGAGATTGGCATAGGCTGATGTTGCAGAGAGAATGTCAGTGGATATTTAGCTTGAATTGTGTATCCTTGTTAGGACTGAATGATAGCGTGTCCTATACTCGCTTCCTCTTTCCCTTTGAGAACCATTATATCACTTCATTACTGTCTCGGTCCGTGCAGCGGTCTCTGTTCTGGGCCATGGACATGGCAGTGTTCCTGTTCTTGTCCTTACGTCGCGGCCTCTGCAGCAAACCGCGGACATACCTGTGTTCCTATTGCAGATCTGGTTCCTATTGCGGTGCCACTGTCACCGTGAATGCTCCTGTCGCTGTTGCTTAGCCAACTGCAGTTGCTGTGCGGCTTTTCCCATGTTGGCCATGCTGCTCCTCCATCTTGGCTGCTGCCCTAATTCCTTGTCTCTATAGAAGGCGGCGGCCACATCATGCACTCCTTTATTCACACAGACTGCAGAAGGGTAGGTCTTCCTCTCCCACTCCCCTTCCACCGGTCTGGTTATATGCCTGCTTCTCTCTACATTCCCTGCCAGATCCTTTTTGTTTTGTAGTCTGTTGGTGCTCTGTGTTGTCTTATCTCTTGTTTGTTAGTAGTCTGGTGTGCACACGCTGTCTTGCTTGTGTCCTTGTGGTATCCTCTATGTTGTTGGTTAGTCGTCGGCCGGCGAATCTGAGGCTTGATAAAAAATGGCCCAGGCTTCACAGGTCCTGGACCTCTTAGATGGTGAAAACCTAGTAGAGATGTTCCCGCTGCCACCACCGACCATGGCTGTTGGATTAATTTCAGTGGACTTGTGCGACCACCCTCTCCCTTTCTGCGGCTGGACCCGCACTGACACTACCCCATCATCCTCCTCCTCCAATGATGAGGCGCTCACGAGCAACTGCTGCTGAAAAGACCATGTTGGATCCGCAATGTCATCATCATCACAGGTGACTTCCTCTTCCGGACAGTCTACATCAGGCATCCTCAAACTGCGGGCTAGACGCCACAGGCACTGCGAGGCATTGCTGACCACTCGGGATTTCTGCTGACTGACCAGCTTCCTTCTCCTCCTCTGAGGGCATCAGAGCAGACATTTTCATCCTCTTTGGCCTCTTGAGCTTTTGAAATGGCTTCTGACCCCAACCGCATTGTGTCATCAAAGAGGTCTTCAGAATATGGATTATCCGCAGTGGTCTGTACATTGGTTGACATTTGGGCTGTGTTTGCTTCAGGTTGGACCGATGATAACAATGATGATGTTGACAACATTGGTGCCCGTGACTGAGAACAGGAGGAGGTAAAACCGTTTGATGCAGGTTGTGTTAACAACTGAAGAAAAGATTGGCGACGCTCTTCAGTACTGAGATTCACATGGAACCGACCAAGCGATGACAGGCCCAACGGTCCTGCAACTAACGATGTGCTCGCTTGTGTGTTGTCCGGAGCACTGGAAGGAGCACCTTCTCTCGTGCCTCTAGCTTCATGTCCTACGCCTCTCCTTCCTTGCTTGCCACCTCTAGTTCGCTCCATGTTCAGAAAGATAAATATTAAAAAGGTCAAGATTTGTTGACAGTCCCTTATTAAAGATCTGTACTCCAAAGACAACAAATGACAAGTGTTTTTACATCTCTATAATTTCCAACCGGAAAATAGGATTAGAAACAGAATTTTTTCTATGAAATATTTGTGAGATGCAGTCTTATGGAAGAATCTGACACAAAATCAACAGTGTTCTTGAATCCTTATACTTTGCAATGGGCAACTAGGATTAGAAATAGATTTTTTTTCTATGGAATAACTATGAAATGGGGTGTTATGGAAAACCTCTGACACCAAAACAGTGTTCTTGCTTCAATCCTTGTAATTTACAACAGCCAGCTAGGAATACAAATATAATTTTTGCTATGGAATATCTAAGAAATGTGGTCTTATGCAACAATTGATTAGGATTAGAAATATAATTTTTTTTATGGAATATGTGTGAAATGGTGTCTTGTGAAAGAACAGTATCTTGTATACTGACTGTCCCCCCAAAAAATGCAGCAAGGAAATTTTGGGCACGGAATGAAAATTTCTGCAAAAAAAAAAAAACAGTATATAACTGCAATTTCTTTTTAGAGCAGATTTCCTAACAGTGTCCTGTACACTGGCTGTCCACACAAAACTGCAGTAAGGACGTTGTGGGCACAGAATGAAATTTTCTGCAGTATACCACAGTGAAGAAAAAGGCGTTCCTCCTGGCCCCCTTCTGCTCATTTCTGTCTTATTTTTACAGATCACGTCAAAATCTGGTTCACTTATATGTGGCAAACTGACCCTTGGTGAAACTGACCTGAGCTCTCTATCTTATACAATGCTATGTGGAGATTATTGAAAAAAATCAATGGACCCAGGTGACAGCACTGGGTGGAGTTACAAATGAGCCAACAGAGAGAAGACACTACAAGGGGTGTAAGTGGAGTCAATAGCAACAGAAGTAAACACAGAGTGATTATTGAAGACAGAGATTGGGTGAAATCTATGCAGTGACATACCATGAGACAAAGCAGAACAATTAAACATATGTAGCGGTGAGAATGCTGAGATCTGTAGTCCACATTGACATACCTGTTAAGAGATGAAGATGAAAGGTTGGTCACTATTACCTCTTCCCCCATCAGTCTCACTTCGAGTGTGACTGATGGTGTCCATAGCTTTGGTAAAACACCTACAGAAAAAAGTTAAGATTTTTGTTTCTTGTCTTGAACAGAAATGAACAGTTCACGCAGAGAAAACCTGCTTGTGTCTAAGTCTTAAATGAGTCCTGCTGAGAAAATAGGACTAAAATTTAATTGGATTTTGGGTTTTCAATTCATTCTGCTAGTTTTTACTTTATAAGAGGGGTCACTAATGTTATATATTTTACTGGTAACACTTTATTATAGAAAATAGTTTTTTTTTGTTCCAAAATTAACCACTGACATTTTCAATCCCGGAGTTATATCTTCTAGTGACAATTATCAGTGCTGCTCCAGACCATTTACACACAATAGACGTCACTGAAAGAGTGGGAAGTTATTTTATTTTTAAAACCTTTATTGAGATGTTTCCAGTCATGTCCAGTCATGTACCAGAAGCTCCTACAATGGTTCTCCCCACCGACCACACTTCCTACATTCTGAACATCACAATGGCTTCTCTCCTGAGTGACCTCTATGATGCTCCACAAGGAACAATTTCCCATATACTTACCATGGATATTATTTCCTCCCTATGTGAGTTCTCAGATGTCTGGACATGGATTTAATTTAATGGAACTTATGACACTCTTTATTTTGCAGAGATAAGTTCACCATAGTTTCTTAGCTGTAACTTTTGACACGTAACGTGCCTGAGGAATGTGCTATTTGTGTTACTCTGCATAGACAAGTCCGCTGGAGTTTTTTTGTGACTTACATTGGAGGTTTTTTATGATCTGTTTTGGCTATAAAGTTTGTGGTGGTTTATTTTAACTATTAGTACTGTTATAAGAAAATTTGGATCCTGATAAATTAATTTTTCTAAATGAGCACAGTGATGTCATATTAGATTTATATAAAAAATGAATATTAATGATCCTTAGAGAAAGGTAAAGATATTTTACTTGTTTATTGGGGTCATCTCTCACTGATGTAACAGACCATTTACACACAATAGACGTCACGGAGATCAGAACAGAAGTCTCTGGGTGAAGCAGTAATATTTTATTTTTAAAAAATGTATTACAATATTTCCATAACATATACGTGTATAATAAAATGGCTTCTCCCATGATTGACCTCTATGATGTTCCCCAACAATTCCTGGATAAAACATTTCCCATGTACTGACCATGGATATTATTTCCTCCCTGTGCAAGTTCAGATATCTGTACAGGAATTTAGATTCTCATCTGTGTGAATTCTTCTCTGATGTGCAGTTAAGCTTTTTTTCTGACTAAAACATCTTCCACATTCTGTACATGAAAATGGTTTCTCCCCGGTGTGAATTCTCTGATGTGCAACAAGATTTTGTTTTTGTGTAAAAAATTTCCCACATACTAGGCAAGAATATGGCTTCTCTCCTGTGTGAATTCTCAGGTGTTTAACAAAAATTGAGTTATTACTAAAACTCCTGCCACATGTCGGGCATAAAAATGGCTTTTCTCCTGTGTGAATTCTCTGATGTGTAACAAGATTTGATTTTCTAGTAAAGCTCTCGCTACATTCTAGGCAAGTAAATGGCTTCTCTCCTGTGTAAAGTCTCTGATGTGTAACAAGATAAGATTCATCATTAAACCCCTTGCTACATGTCTGGCACACAAATGTCTCCTGTGTGAATTCTCTGATGTCTTAAAAGTTTTGATTTGTAACTAAAAGATTTTCCACATTCTGGGCATAAATGTGGTCTTTCAACTCCATGAATTCTCTTATGTCTATTTCTTGTTTCGTCCCTTCTTGATTGATTTTCTTCCATTTTACAAAGTGGAGATGAAGGACGTCCATAGGAGCCTCTTATTGTATCTTCACCTAGAAAAAGAAACGCAGGTTTTTCTCAAATAAAATAAATATTTTAAAATTTATATGTGAAAAATCTCTCCAAATACGGTAACCTAATCAATAGAAGAGGTTCTCTTTATCATCGTTACACACAAAACTAAGAAAGCCGTGTGTCACTAACTTGAAGTCAACAAAACTCAAAAAATACATAGATCCTAAAAGTCCTCTCAGCAAAAAAGGCTTCAGATCCTGCAAGATAAAAATCAATCCATTATTATGGCAATAAATTCAGCAAACAGAGATATGTGAATGCTGGTGTACGCTTACGTGTTTCTGACTCGCGTAAGTCCTTGATCACAGCTAAATACACTTTTCATTCAATCGGACTAAAAAAACAAGTAAAACCAATCTAAGGTCCCTACGTATTTTGTGTCATGGGAACCGAGTCCATAATTAAGCCTATAAGGGCCTCAAACAAAAGATTATATGGGAGAGGAAAACTAGAGCTAAAGATACATTTGATTACTGTAAAGTACTGATTAGAGTCCAATAGCACAGATAAATGCATGATTTAACTTACAGTAAATGCCATTAGTAAATAGAAGTCAAATCCCCTCTGTGATTTACACCTTGAGGGAGCCGCGTTTCGAGCTCCATTATCCAGAAGGCTTCTCAGAGTCTCACATTTTAAGCCAGTCTCCTCCTCTTCCAAGTCTATCCACCCGTTCTGTTCCAAAACATTAAGACTTCAGGGAGTCGGCATGTGACTCCAGGAAATGTGGTGCAGCTCCTGATAATTGGGATGGTTTGTTCCTAATACTCGTTATATGTTCTGCTGTGTAATTTTACAGATGGTCCTGACTATGTAGAACTTATTATAAGTTACACATTTAATAGCATAGACTGCAAGATGGGCTTCACAGCTGATAAGGGTATATTTTATGTTGTTTTTGTCTTATGCTATTAGAGAAAAACTGATTTTTTTTTAGTTAAATGGCATATGGAAAAAATCCTTCATTATATAACCAAGCTTTATGAGAGGCTTGAGTTTTACCACCATAGAGAACGATATTTCACATCATCTCAGGACAGATTTGACATCTTTATCTATAATTTGTACCAATATGGGATCCTGTCTCACAAATGGGGGATTCTTCAACACTACTATCATGATGGAAGTCCCTGCTCTACATAGTAGTAAGATTACGCTGTGTTTGTTTTTTCATTTCCTACTTGTAATAATGTTTGAGAATAACCCTTTTCTTTCATCTTAGATCCACTTCAGCCCTTTCCTATTCAAAGTCACTATCCAGAGAGCATGCTCTCCTAGCTCTGGTATACTCTCCGAATGGGACAGTGGCCATGGTGTGTGGTATATGGCAGCTAGTAGCCTATAAATAGTGTTGTCACTGTTGGGTTTCCCATAGAGCGTGGTATATACACGTCCATCTGTTAAATCTCCCCTCAGATCTAGGTCCAAACATTGTTTAGTAGGATCTATCACCAAATACTTCGGGCCACATGTATGAAAACTGTCTGTGTCTAAGACTTTCTTTGTTGCCCATAGCAACCAATCAGAGCTCCCCTTACATTTCATATAGTGCTCTGAAAAAATGAGAGGAGAGTTCTGATTGGTTGCTATGAGCTCTGATAGGTTGCTATGGGCAAGAAAAAAAGTGTTAGACCAAGACAATTTGCATACATGTCCCCCCTTTGTGTTTCTTTCTGTTCTGCATTTTACCTCCTCCTAGAAGCTGATCAGATAGGACTGACCCCTCATAAAGCAATCCTGCTGCTGTGTTATAAGGTTATTATCACCGAGACACTCCAGTATTGCCTATCATAGAAAACCTTCACATATTTTACCCACAATAGAGGAGAAACCTATAGCCCTATAGTTTCCACGCTCACTTTCTGACCACATTGTGAATATTGGCATCACTTCCCCAGAAATAATGGTCTGTCCATCACTGGGATTATAGGCTCTGTCCACCTTCACGGCCATTCTATACAGAGCCTCAATGCAGGTGACATGAGAGGAGGGAACCTTGGGAATAGACTTTAGTAATAATGTTCTACTGTTCTGTGTCCACAGCTCATATGCAGAACTACGTGTTTCCATGTTTTTTTTCCTTTTCATTTTACATGCATTGGAGCAAATAAATAAATAATAAAGATGGATACACAGAGCCTAATACCCTATTAATGTTGGTACATGGACTCCAAGATCCCTTAAAGTCGAAAACATAGACTCCAGTGCCCCCTAATGACTGGTACATAGAATCCAATAACCACTAAGGAGAGGCTCATTGATCTTACTAGTCCCTAAGGCCTGGACACCAATATGCCACAGTGACTGCTACATGGACCCTGAGGACCCAAGTACCACAGGCTGATAACTGAGGCTTTAACATGTAAGTTCTGGGGGGAAAAGGTTCTCTTTATGTGATCCTGCAGCCGTCACTTGATTCTGTATCTGCTCTCCAGTTCTGTACTGTAATTGTATCTTTTACAGAGGGGTTTGTAGCCATTTGTGGTCACATTGTACCAGGGCCATGAATATAGTGGAAACAGATCAGCAGGATCTATGTGATATTTTGTACATCTCCTCCATTGGAAGCAGGAAGAATGTTGGAAGTAAATGGTGTCTGATTTATAAGGACAGAACAAGAGAGAAGATTTCTGGAAGGTTCTTACCAGTCACTGACACTGATCCAGGGTTTTCCAGCCCACTCTTCGGTCCTCTGGACCTTTCCTGCAACGATTCCATATTAAGGACCTGAGACAAAGCAACAAGGAGCAGAGTTTTATCCTTCATTTTAGGTGAAGGTCAAACCCCCAGAAAGCAGGAACCAAAACTGTACTAAAGAAAAAAGGTCTCCTAAGTGGCCGATCAGACAGGAGCAACATTCCCCCAAGGATTGTACAGAGCAATGTGTTATGGCCACATGGAAGGATCTATCCTGAAGTAGAAGCTGCTCATTCCCATTATTCAATAATGTCACAGCTTTTACACATCTCATTACTGTGGTTTCTCCTCTTCAGATGGTTTCATTTTCCCGGTGCCCAAAAACTGCCCTTCATATTCTAGATGAGGCTGCACTTTAAAGTCTTGTAACGAGAAAGATTATGTCCATTAAACTGGGAGTCCCTGACAGTATTCTGTAAACCTTAGAGGCAGTGACTGGCATTGTGCTGTTATTTAGTGGATTTTAAATTTACATTCATCCACATTGATTCTTCATTGCCAAGTTCAAGTCCAACCAGGAGGAAGGTTACACAATCTTTTATGGAATCAGAAACCATTTGTGGCCGCTCCCAACAACAACAAGATGAGATACGGCGTATACTCCACTGCTGCTGGAGGAGATTAGGAGAAGCTTCATCACATCAATCTATAGAGCAGTGTTTCTCAACTCCAGTCCTCAAGACCTACCAACAGGTCATGTTTTCAGGATCTCCCACAAAATGCACTGACAATACTTATTCACCTGTGTCAGGTTTTCCAACAAGAATGCATGGACAATAATTACATCACCTGTGCAATACTGAGGAAATCCTGAAACTTGGCCTGTTGGTGAGTCTTGAGGGCTGGAGTTGAGAAACACTGCTATAGAGAATTTCCAGGAATCTCAGCTTCATCTACCCGATCATCCAGTGGGAGGTTCTGCTCTTCCTCTGGACCATCCTGGGAATATAGAGGATGGAGACATCTCTCTGGGGGATGTATCCTACTCGATCACTAATAGTGAATTCCACCTGACTGACCAGAGCATATAATGAATGGGACTTGTCTATTGGTTTGCCTTATACTGTATTATGATCAACTCAGTAGTCATCCAGCTCCTCTACTATATATTGTGTACAGGAACAAAAACAAACACAATATTTCATAACTCCTCATATTTTCAAAATTTCAATGACATAGTTTAGACACCGGATAATTTATCAAACAAAACACTATAAATCTTTTTCCATTCAGAGACCTGTGTTTTTCTCACAGCCCTTTTCTCCTTTGAGCTCTCTCCAACATTCAGTCCCAATTAAATATATCACCCCTCTCTCTTCAAAGATATTAGATATGGAATTCATTGGAAGCAATGAGCATTGTGAATCCATATGAGGCACATCCCATTCAGACCGACAACCAGACACAGAACTCTTTGTATCTAATTCACATTAATATAATGCCCCCGTATTATTCCAAATACAACATTTTATATCTTGCATTACTCATAGGTCCATATATTTTACAGATCTCGATCTAAGGAGAAAATGACTGTTATAGAAAGGATCCCTGTAAATCACTTAATCTTTAACCCCTTAGCGCTCCTTGACGTGCAGGAACATCACTGTGATCGTATGGGCACAGGAGCTGTGTCCGCAATGTCAATGCAGGAGTCTGGCGGTGATTGACAGCCAGGCTCCTGCAGTTGCCGGTGGGAGCAGAGATAACTCCATTCCTGGCTGTTTAACCCCCTAGCTGCTGCGGTCAATAGTGATCACAGCATCTCAAGAGTGTGACAGAGGCAGGGAGCACCATCTTCCTTCGGAACCTCTGAGACAAGACTGCAGGGTTCCAGTGGTTGTCATGGCAACCAGGGGTCAGACAATGACCTTCGGGATGGCTGTTATGTAGTCCTGTCAGGCTGTTCCCAGTGGTGGAGTCTGTTAGGATGAATAGGAGTTGGTATAATACAATAGACAAGCTGCAATGTATTATACCAGCGATCTCAGGACAGTCCCAAAGTGGAACACGCGAAAAAAAGAAAAAATACAAATTACAAACACCAATCAGCACAAAAAAGATAAAAAATAAAATAGTGCACATATTTGGTATCGTCACAACAACCTAACCTAAAAATCTGTCACATTATTTAACCATGAATGACATAAAAAAAATAAAAAATAAACAATAGCAGAAATGCGATATTTGTTCATCCCGCTGCCCATAAAATGTAAAGAAAAGTGATCAAAAATTCATAAAAACCCTAAAATGGTACCAACGAAAACATCAGTCTGACCCGTGAAAAAAAGCCCTTACACAGCCCTGTATCAGAAAATGTAAGAGTTATGGCAATCAGAAGAGAGTGATGCACAAATATTGTTTTGCACAATAAAAACTTTTTTTACACTGTCATAATCGCAGCACCCAGCAGAAAGTAACATGTCATGTAAAATGCATGGTAAGCGCTGTAAAATATAAAAACACTACCAGGATTGCAGCATTTTCTTCATCCTTCCTCCCAAAAATGCATTGAAAGGCACAAAAAACAAGCCCGTACAAAGGTCTGAACACAGAAAAATAAAAAAGTTCTGGCTCTCAGACTACGGCGATGCACAAATGTGTTTTCTTTTCTAAATAAAAGTGGTTTTATTGTGTAAAAGCAGTAAAACATGAAAAATATATAAATTTGGTATCGCTGTAAAGGTTTTGACTTTATGAGAAAAGTTACCATGTCATTTAGACCACACAGTGACTGCCGTAAACAATAAAAAAACACTAACAGGAGTGCTAACCACTGAGCCACAATACTATACTAACCACTGAGCCACCATCCAGCACCATGATAACCACTGAGCCACCATTCTGCACTGTGCTAGCCACTGAGCAACAACAAGAGCAAGCCAGCCCACAAGTCCTGCATAGGATGCAATGCACGGATGCACAGTCCCAAGAGACGGCAGTCGAGTCACAGCTTAGTTAGAGAATATCCAGCACGCATCAATGTACGCTTAAAATTATTATAGTATTTATTAAATCAAGTAAATTGCTATGAGTAAGGGTGTGCATTATCTGAAGCCCGAAACGCGTTAGCAGTGCTCTCCCTCTGTGCCTCTGTGACTGTTCACTGTCTGTCATGATTACTGGTGAGTGCTTTTTCAGAAGCAATTTTTAACAAATTCTATAATAATTTTAAGCATACATTGATGCGTGCTGGATATTCTCTAGCTAGCCACTGAGCCACTGTGCATTACTCACAACTGAGTCACCGTGCTGTACTGTGGTAACCACTGAACCACTATACTGTAGTACGCCAACCATCGAGCCAGTACAGTAGCATTTACAAAATGGTTGAATGATGTAGATCAGAAACCGACTGCCAGAAGCAAGGGCCGGCTGTGATGAACAGCTGTTATCTGCCTTGTATGGAGTGGGCTCAAAAAGTGTTCAAGCTCCAGACCCCTCACCACCTCCATGATGGGTATATACATCAGCGAGTGACCAAGCTCCAGACCCCTAACCACCTCCATGGTAGGTATATACATCAGCGAGTGACCAAGCTCCAGACCCCTCACCACCTCCATGATGGGTATATAAATAAGCAAGTGACCAAGCTCCAGACCCCTAACCACCTCCATGATGGGTATATACATCAGCGAGTGACCAAGCCCAGGCCCCTTAAACCACCTCCATGGTAGGAAATATACGTCAGTGAGTGACCAAGCTCCAGACCCGTACACCACCTCCATGATGGTTGTATCCTTCAGCGAGTGACCAAGCTCCAGACCCATCACTACCTTCATGATGGTATATACATCAGCGAGTGACCAAGCTCCAGACCCCTCACCACCTCCATGATGGGTATATACATCAGCAAGTGACCAAGCTCCAGACCCCTCACCACCTCCATGATGGGTATATACATCAGCAAGTGACCAAGCTCCAGACCCCTCACCACCTCCATGATGGGTATATACGTCAGCCAGTGACCAAGCTCCAGACCCCTCACCACCTCCATGATGGGTAAACACATCAGCGAGTGACCAAGCTCCAGACCCCTTACCACCTCCATGATGGGTATACACATCAGTGAGTGACTAAGATCCAGACCCCTTACCTTCTCCATGAAGGCTGTACACCGGAACGAGTGACCAAGCTCCAGACCCCTTTCCACCTCCATAATGGGTACATTCGTCAGCGAGTGACCAAGCTCCAGAGCTCTTACCACCTCCATGATGGGTATATGTATTAGCGAGTGACCAAGCTCCAGAGCCCTTTCCACCTCCATGATGGGTATATACAGCAGCGAGTGACCAAGCTCCAGACCCCTTACCACTTCTATGATGGGTATATACATCAGCGAGTGACCAAGCTCCAGACCCCTTACCACTTCTATGATGGGTATATACATCAGCGAGTGACCAAGCTCCAGACCCCTTACCACCTTCATGATGGCTGTATACACCACATGACCAAGCTCCAGACCTCTTACCACCTCCATGATGGGTATATACAGCAGCAAGTGACCAAGCTCCAGACCCTTTACCACCTCGATGATGGGTATATACATCAGAGAGTGACCAAGCTCCAGACCCCTTACCACCTATATGATGGGTATATACATCAGCGAGTGACCAAGCTCCAGAGCCCTTACCACATTCATGATTGGTGTATATGTCCACTAGTGACCAAGACCCAGACCCCTGACCACTTCTATAATGGGTATATACCGCAGCGAGTGACCAAGCTCCGGTCCCTTCATCACCTCCATGATGGGGATGTATGTTATAGATCATTAAAGGGTTAAATATCTAAAGCTCTCCTCTGCCCCATATGGATGCTACATGAGAGGGAAAGTTGGGACGGAGGAGAAGGTAAAAGTGTCTATGTGCAAACAACAAGATAAAGCTCATAATAACAGGGGGCAGCAGCACCTCACAGATTGGGGAGCAGCAGAGGGCTACTCCCCCCATGTGCACCTCCCAGAACAACCAAGGAAGTCCAGCAGGGGAAATGACACCAAAGACAAGACCTAAACCAGCGAGCGGCCATCCTAGATCCCACAGAACAGAACACAGAGATGGGGGCTGGGGCGTTCTCACATTGTGGCCCCGGATGATACCACCCCCCACATGCAGAGCGGCCATGTTACCAATAATAATAGGGCAGGAGCAGCAGACATAAGGGGGATGTGCGGGGGCATTTGTAGCTTTGGTTTCGGGGTTCCTGCTCCTTAGTGGATTGGGCTAATACTTCTCTGCTGGAAGTGATAAGATCCTGAGCCCTGATCCTCCATATAATGTCCTGGTGGGATGGCAGGCAGTAAGGGGCGGCTCACACATTGTGCTCCGCCCCTGGCCTGTTCTGATCGGTGGATTCCTCAGGATTAGAAGGACAGGTAAGTGTCTCACCTGTGTGAGTGGACAGGTCTATGATGAGAGTCCGCTCTACTCTGACAGGACAATGTCCTCCATAAAATGGCCGCTGACCTCCTCTAATCCTGGAGTCCAGGACTCTCTACTGCACACAGCCTATTACTGCTGGAATGTGTAATGTCATCTAGGGGGAAGAGGTGGGGCATCTAAGGGAAGAGGTGGGGCATCTAGAGGAAGAGGTGGGGCATCTAGAGGAAGAGGTGGGACATCTAGAGGAAGAGGAGGGGCATCTAGGGGAAGAGGTTGGACATGAAGTGGAAAAGAGGGTATCTATGGAGAAGGGGAGTAGTGGCCTCTGGAGGAGGTGTGTACAGGAGAAGACAGGGGATCAAGGTATTTACATGGGACTGTATATTGGAGGGAGTGATGTACTTATAGTGAATGATTTTACATGGGACTGTATATTGGAGACGTGTGATGGTTTTACATGGGACTGTATATTGGAGATGTGTGATGGTTTTTACATGGGACTGTATATTGGAGGGGAGGGATGGGTTTACATGGGACTGTATATTGGAGATGTGTGATGGTTTTACATGGGACTGTATATTGGAAAGGGGGGGATGGGTTTTTTCATGGGGCCCGTTTTATTGGAGGGGAGGGATGGGTTTTACATGGGACTGTATATTGGAGGGGAGGGATGGGTTTTACATGGGACTGTATATTGGAGGGGAGGGATGGGTTTAACATGGGACTGTATATTGGAGGGGAGGGATGGGTTTTACATGGGACTGTATATTGGAGGGGAGGGATGGGTTTTACATGGGTTATACATGGGACTGTATATTGGAGGGGAGGGAAGGTTTTACATGGGACTGCATATTGGAGGGGAGGGATTGGTTTACATGTGAATGTATATTGTAGGGGAGGGATGGGTTTTACATGGGACTGTATATTGTAGGGGAGGGATGGGTTTTACATGGGACTGTATATTGGAGGGATGGGTTTTACATGGGACTGTATATTGGAGGTGACATCACAGATAATAAATGGAATAAACCTGACCCCCCTCCCATTATAATGGAGGATGCTCACTGACCCTCAGATACCAATTCCCATCGGATGAGAGCAGCCACAATGTATTGTGGGAAGGCTCCGCACAGGACTAATGGGCCGAGCACTCGCTCCCTTCTATACATGAGGGGGTGGCTGTTCACTGTCCCATCTCTTTTGGGATCTACATGTTGGTACAGGGACTCTCTAGACCATGGGGACTCCTGACGCAGTTGGGGGATTTTTGACACAGTATAATCATACATGCCAACTCTCCCGTTTTTGGCGGGGGGGGTCCCGCTATTTGGGGTCCCCTCCCGCCCTCCCGGGGGAGTTGGCAATTCCTCCCGCCGCCAGCAGGCGGGGGGCTCTTTAAATGGCCGCGGCGGGCAGAGTAGCGCTGGTGCGCTACTCTTTCCGCCGCCGAGCGCTCCTACAGGCGGGTGAAGCGGCCGCCTGTGCCCGCTTCACCCGCCCGGAGTCTCGCTGTGCAGGGAGGAGGCAGGGGGATGGCTCCCTCCTCCCCCCGTATGTCCGGCGCCGGTGTGTGCGCTGTACATACAGGTCGCGGCGCAGGGGAAGTGACGCGCGGCTGCAGGGAAGTGACGCGCGCTGCACTCAGTCCCCTGCGCCGCTGAGGAGATCAGGGTCCGGACGGCCGTGCGCAGGACCGGGGTGAGGTAAGGGGTTTTTATTTTTTTTACTAAGGGGGGGCTCGCCTGGTAACAAGGGGGGCACTACCTGGCAAATGGGGGCACTCCTGCAAACAATGGGGGGCACCCACCTGCAAACAATGGGGCATTACTGGCAAACAATGGGGCATCTACCTGGCAAACAATGGGGCACATCTACCTGGCAAACAAGGGGGACATCTACCTGCAACAATGGGGCACATCTACCGGCTAACAAGGGGGGCACATCACCCTAACAATGGGTCATACTACCGGCCACAGGGGGGGCACAATTGGTTTAAAAGGGGGGGCACTACCTCCTTAAAGGGGGCCTACCTGCTAAGGGGGCCTTTATACCTTGCATAAGGCTCTACCTGGTTTTCCCCAAAACCTTATGCATTAGGTGGAGGGGTTGGTTTTTTTAAAGGGGGGCTGGCATACCGAAAGATGGCGGTCCATGCAAATCTTTGCCGCGGCGCGCGTAGGGGCCCGCCCACGGGAATTTCCTCTTTTTTCATTTTAAAAAATTTGCAACAATGAAAATCTCCTCCCCCTGTGATTTTTCCCCCCCCCATTGAGTGGGGCCTTTTCGATTTGGGGAAGTGGGGGGTGTCAGAACTTGGTGCACTACACATGATAGGGGCGTCTCCCATAGAAGGCCCACAAACCCTTATGTCGAGCATATGCCCTGACGGTACAAAAAGATGTATCACAGCCCAGCTGATGACGACGGGTACAGCACAGCACCGCAAAGTATCACACCCACAGATGACTGAGGGGTACAGCACAGCTAGAAATCACAGCCCAGCATTGACTGACGGTACAGCGCCGCATGTATCACAGCCCACTGATGACTGACGGTACAGCACACTATGTATCACAGCCCAGCATGATACTGACGGAAAACAGCACCGGGTATTTTATCACAGCCCACATGAACTGACGGACGCACCGCTATGAATCACAGCCCAGAATGTTTACTGAGGGGGTACAGGGCACCGCTTTATCACAGCCGAGCATGAGACTGAGGGGTACCCACGCACCGCAAGTATCACAGCCCACTGAGACTGACGGGTAAGCACCGCTAAAAAATCACAGCCCAGCATAAATGACGACGGGCAGACACAGCATTACACAGCCCACATGATACTGACGTACAGCCCCGCTATTATCACACCCAGCATGATACTAAGGTACGCACCGCATGTACACAGCCCCCGCATAAAACTGACGGTATGTTGAGCGATTTTATCGACAAAGTTAAAAAGGGCAAGGTTTTTATGGTTTCGAAATTTTCAGATCATCGTAATAAGGTTAAAATCTGTGCATCATCTTTAAGAACCCCCATTTTGGGCCCATCCTGCAATTTTGGGGGCCAGCAAATCAATTACAGAATAGAGCAGGGTGAGATGTGGTGCGACGTCAACTGGGATGTTAAAAGGTTGCGATTGGGGGAAAAATACATGACCCCCTTTAATAGAACAGCGTTTCCTGTTCAGCCTTAGTGTCTCTCAGCGTCTCTTTGTTATAGGACCTGCGCTGTGCCTGTGGCCAAACAGCTCAGCGAAATATGTCTATTTCTGCACAGATAAACCTCTACTATTAGCTGTGATCCTTCCAATTTAGTTAGATTAGAGATTTGAAGATTTTATGTAGTTAGCTAGAAAATTTTTTAAAGCAGCATCTACCGCTGTAAATGTAAGGGGGGGGGGGCCCCGCGGGCGAACACAGACAACTCTATCTATAAAGAACACTGGATAAAGTTCACCAAGACTTAGTGTAACATTGTAGTGCAATATCTTTATTATTAACAGTTGCTATTGAAATATTTCCTGATATTGGCAGCCTGACTTAATTGGATACAAATCATTTCTAGTAACTGCAGGTCTCTTTGTTTTGCTGCAAAACCTCCCTTCATTATCAGTATACCCTTTCAGATAGGTGTTCAATTTTACCCATTACACCTGTGACGTTGATATATCCACCTTGCAGTTAAATTACAATCCAGCAATCTTGTAAATCAGCACAGGTTGTTTGTTGCCAAAAAAAACCGTGTATCGTACGAAAACATCACAGATTACGTGTTTTTTTGACTTTTGCACACCCCGCTTTGTTCATTGACGCAGCACCAAAGTAAATCTTAAACGAAATTCTATAGTCACCACAGGTGAATTGAAAGGTGCAAAAAATACCGTGTATTAATAAAAGAAAACCAAACAGATACGTGTTTTTTTTCACTTTTGCCCATCCAGATTTGTTAATAAAACACCTTGCAGTTAAATTTGAATCCAGCAATTTTGTTTTGATTAAGGGATTTGAGAATAGCTGTGATTTGCCGTCTTTAATAAGAGACTTTCCAAAACTATTCCAACCTTCTAAATTTTTTATATTTCGAACATGGAGCGAAATGCAGGTGGTAAGTAGCAAAGAGGGGGGTGGGCAAAATGGAGGAAGAGGTACGTGAGAATGTGCTCCTTCCAGTGCTGGCGACAACACGCATGCCAGCGGATCGTCAGTTGCAGGCCCGTCAGGCCTGTCATCGCTGGGTCAGGGCCCTGTGAATCTAAGTAACGAACATCGTCGCCAATCTGTCCTTCAGTGGGTAATGCAACCTGCATCTAGCAGTCTTACCTCCTCGTCCTCCCAGTCACGCCACCAATGTCTTCATCAGCATCCTTCCAAACATGAAGCAGCCCAAATGTCAACTCGTGTACCCACCACTGTGGATAATCCATTGTCTGAAGACCTCTTTGATGACAAAATGCGGTTGGGGTCAGAAGGCATGTTAAAAGATCAAGAGGATGATTTAGTCTGCTCTGACGCCCAGTTACTGATGCCCTCAGAGGAGGTGAAGGAAGCCGGTCAATCGGCACAAATCCCGGGCGGTCGGCAACGCCTTGCAGTGCCCCTTGCTTGTAGCCCGCAGCTTCTGGATGCAGAAAGTCAGGACGACCAAGTCACCTGTGTTGATGACGATGATGATGATGATGATGACGACATTGCAGATCCATCCTGGTCTTTTCCGCAGAATTTGCTTGCAAGCGCTTCATCAGTGGACGAGGAGGAAGACGAGGGGGTAGTGTCAATACGGGTCCCGCCACAAAAGGGAGAGGGCGGTCGCAGTAAATCCGCTGATATGATTCCGCCAGCCACGGTCAGCGCAAACCCCGCTCCTCGCTTAACGCCGTCAAAAAGGTCCAGGACCTCTCAAGCTTGGCCTTCTTTGAGCAAGCCTCTGATTCACCCAGCGATGTCATATGCCAGCCTTTGCCGTAAACGCATAAGTAGAGGCAAGAACCTTTAAATGGTTACCACCACCAACATGTCTAGTCACATGCAGCGAATGCATGAGTTGAAATGGAGGGGAAAACTTTGGGCCCAAA
>JAODAL010040840.1:0-36485 GCA_025379985.1 Phyllomedusa bahiana
TTTTCAAACATACCCCCTTCTGGCATTTTTTAAATTGGGGTATGGGTAAAAGACAGGGATAGTGAATGGTGTGTGATTTTTTTTTCTGTGGCTTTTATAACCTAAGTGTGTTGCCTAAGATGTAGCACGTTTTTCATTTGACTGTTGTGGATGTTAATTCCAGCTTTTCCAGCCCTGTTTGGGTGTAATAATGAAGGTGTTGTTCCTCTCCCATAGACTTTAATAGTCATCGGCGATAATCGGTTATCGATATCAAAAATCGTCTAGATAACTGCCGATATCGACTATCGAAACGATGACGATAGTCAACATAATCGCTCATCACTACCTCCCAGTCATCTTTCTCATTGTTGACGTATCAACACACTGAAAGTCCACCCTCCACATGCTCCAGCAATTGTGTCAGCAGCGTAATGCCATTATGCAGTATGAAGTGGCGTATGGCCTGACAAACAGTGGTGTGGGGTGTTGAGACATAAAGAGTAGAGGCAGGTGAAAGATATCTGCACCATCCTTGCCAATTTTGAAGATGCCACCAAAATGGTCAGTCAGGACAATGCCCTTGTCAGCATGACTGTTGTGGTGATATTAGTTTTGGAACAAGTGTTGGACACTCTGAAGCATCAGATCCTAGCAGTGACGGAGGAGGAGGCGGGCACAGATGCGGACACAGAGCCTTACTCGCTATCGGATCTAGAAGGCCTGACAGTTTTCCTACTTTATAAGTCTTTGTTAGGCAGTGGTTCGGGATCCAGGGCTGGTGCAGAGCGGCACTTCAGCTCTCAGAGTACAGTGTATAAGGCTAGCCAGGGCTGTGGTGCGGCTGAGGATGAGGAAGCGGAGGAGGAGGATGAGTCATGGCTGGACACTGACGGTACCAATGTCCCTGCAGTGGTCTGAGATTGGCACAGATTTGAGGCGGAGGAGGAAGATGAGGAAGATCTGTTTAGTGCCCTTTGACCCCGAGGCTTGGGAAATCCTGGCTGCACCTCACATGAGTTGCTTGGGATCTCCATTCCCTGCAACATGATTCACGCATCAAGGCAATCAAAAGGAACAGCAGTTACTGGGTGGCCATCCTCCTTGATCCACGTTACAAATCAAAAGTCAGCAATTTCCTTCCACCCTCACAAATTGACAGTAGAATGCAGGAATTTGAAATCGTGCTCATTGATCAACTCGAGACATCTGTTGTGTCTGCTTCTCGTTCTAATGTCATGGTGGAACAATGTCATCAACATGACTGCAGTAGAATGGCAAGTAGCCGTAGCAGCAGCAGCATTGGAAAAAATCTTGTTTGAAATAGTCAGTGTTTTAAAATATTGGTTAAAATACTAATTTCTTCTTGCAAATTTTATTCTGAGGGTACATTAGGGCATTTGTGCTGGTTTTTTGGTTATGCTGCTGTAAAGGACAGCGATAGTCAATGTCCTATTCACTAAAATATTGATTCAAATACTTATTTCTTCTTACAAATTTTGTTCTGAGGGTCGATAAGGGCATTTGTGCTGGTTTTGAAATCAGGTCACTGTAAGGCCCCGTTCACACGGCTTATTTGCCGACGGATTGGCGCCGTATTCCGCGTCGGATTTGCGCTTCAATACGGCGCCAATCCGTCGGAGTCATTACGGTAATCCACTTTCTCTCATAGAGAACAGTGATTCCGTCCCCTCCTCCCCGCTCGGCAAATCCGCCGCGGGGGAGAAAGTGACATGCACATTATTTACGGGCGGACGCGCCATAAACAATGCATTGTCTATGGGGGCGGGGGGCGGCGCCCCTGGGCCCCGCTCCCCGGCCCCGCCCCCGCCCCGCCCCTTATTCACGGCGGATTTGTGCGCTCAATACGGCGAACAAATCCGTCGGGAATAAGCCGTGTGAACACGGCCTAAAAGTAACCAATAGTAAAGGTCATATTGAAAAAAGGCTTATTTCACATACTCTTTTCAAATTTCACATGCCTCAAGGCAATCTAAATGAACAGCAGTTACTGGGTGCCCACCCTCATTGATCCACGTTACAAATCAAAAGTCAGCATTTTCCTTCCACCCACTCAATTTGACAGTAGAATTCAGAAATTTGAGACAGGGCTCATTGAACAACTGGAGACATGTTCTTCACATTCTAATGTCACGGTGGAACAACGTCAGCAACGTTACAGCAGTATAATAGCAAGTAGTCATAGCAGCAGCATTGGAAAAAATCTTGTTTTAAATAGTCAATTTCTTAGTACAAATTTTTATTCTGAGGGTCCATAAGGGCATCTGTGCTGGTTGTGTGGTCATGCTGCAGTGAAGGAAAGCGATAGTCAATGTCCTATTCACTAAAATATTGGTTCAAATACTTTTTCTTTTTACAACTTTTATTCTGAGAGTCCATTAGGGCATCTGTGCTGGTGTTGTGGTCATGCTGCGGTAAAAGACAGCGATAGTCAATGTCCTTTTCACTAAAATATTGGTTCAAATACTTATTTCTTCTTGCAAATTTTATTCTGAGGGTCTATTAGGGCATCTGTGCTGGTGTTGTGGTCATGCTGCGCTAAAAGACAACGATAGTCAATGTCCTATTCACTAAAATATTGGTTCAAATACTTATTTCTTCTTGCAAATTTTATTCTGAGGGTCCATAAAGGCATCTGTGCTGGTTTTTGGGTCATGCTGCGGTAAAAGACAGCGATAGTCAAAGTCCTTTTCACAAGAATCTTGTTTGAAATACTGATTTGTTCTTGCTAATTCTATTCTGAGGGTCCATAAGGGCATTTTTGTTGTTTTTGGGGTCAGGCTACTGTAAGAGTGGTAACAGGGGTACCAGTAGGGCAATACTCCTGTCAGTGGCCCTAATCAAAAAGGGGCCCAGTGATATGTTAAAAATAGGAAGTAGTAATGGGTGGGGGCTAGAGATGGGCAAATTTCTCAAAAATTCGATTCGGCCACTTCGCCGAATTTTCCGACAGAATTCGTTTCGGTCCGAATTACTTTTGGCCACGAATCGCGTTAAAAAGCACTATTTCCGGCTGCACAGAGCCTTTCAGGGGGCTGTAGACGTGTGTGCCATGCTTAAATATGCAGTTTGGGGCTTGGTTTTTGGGCTTCATACAAAGTTGTGTTTTAGTATGACACGCAAATGAGTGCCGCCGCTCTTAGAATCGCTTCACTATAAAATTCCCTGGGCACTTAAGAGGGGAAAGCTGACCAAAAAATAAAAGGGGGAATTTGCCTGAAAAAAGTCTTCAGCAAAATGAAAAAAACAAGCTGAGACTTCAGGGGAACTTATGAAGAGTGTGGGGTGATGGCGGGCCACAGCAGAGGGGTCAGGCAGTGGCACAATACACTCGGGGGGTGGGCAAAACAGTAATAGGCCACAAGTGGCACAATGACACATATGGAGATTTATGGCAGCAGCCACAGCAGAACATGAGGCAGACAGGGGCCCAATGACTTTCGAGGTGAAAAACAAGAGTACCACAGAGTGGCAAAATGACACGGGTTTGGGGGCACGGCAGCACAGCATGGGGGCAGTCATGACACAATCACATTCGGGAGGTGGCAAAAACGGGGTGGGCCCAAAAGTGGCACAATGACACAGTGTGGAGGTCAAAGCATCACACCCACAGCAGAGTAGACAGGGCACAATGACAGGGGGGAAAACAAAGTGGGTCACAGGGGGGCAAAAAACAAGACAAAAAGTGGGGGGTCACGACAGAGCCACGCACAGCATGAGGTGGGCATGGCAAAAATCCATTTGGGGGGCAAAAACAGGATGGGGGCTAGTGTTAGCGATTAAAGTTGGCCATCGACATGGGTCGATGTCGATAGCCCGCCCATCACAAAGATGTCGTGTGGGAGGGTAGTTATGATCGAGCCTTTAAACCCCTAACCGCCGGTGCCATTTTTGGCCTCTCTGACAGACCCATATTTTTGAAATCTTCTGTGTCATTTATGTGAAATAATTTTTTGACATTTTAACCTATCCTGGATTCAGAGATTGTTTTCTCGTGACACATTTTGCAAAAAGATAGTAAAAATTTTGGGCCCAAAAAAGATTGTTTTTTTTGTGAAAAATAAAAAAAATTAGGGTGAAAAATGTAAAAAAATTCCCAATTTCAAACTCAAAATTTCTCAAAGACAGATGTTTTCCCACTCAAAAATATTTTTAAACACATCTACCATATGCCCTCTTAGTTTGGGCAAAATTTTTTTTTTAAATTTTTTTTTTTTTTTACGAATTGGGAACTTATAAATTTTATAGTAATTTTCAAATTTTCAAAAAATTTGCAATATACATATTTTTAGGGACCAGTCCAGTTCTAAGTGACTTTGATTGACCTTAAAATTAGATCCCCCCATAAATCCCTCATCAAAAAAAACTAACCCCTTAAAGTTTTAAAAAACCCGAATTTAGGAAGTTTAGTAACCCTTAGGGGGGTTTTCACAGGAATTAAACAAAGGGGAATGAAATTTCAAAATTTCACTTTTTTTGCAGATTTTCAATTTTTATACATTATTGACAAAATACGGAAATATCAGGAAATGCAAATTAAATTGATTCCCCAATTCGCCATTTTCAAGATACCCCATATTGGCCCTATGCATTATTGGTTCAACCAAAACCCCAGAATAGGAGGAAAACCTACTGGACCGGGCCTCATTTTCATTAAAATTTTATTTAGGGGCCATTTCGGGTTTGCGGACACCCAAAGGTTCCAAAACAAAATAAAAACCCCTAAAAGCCCCAATATTGGAAACTACACCCCTTACGGAATATACCCAAAGGGGTGTGTGAGTAATGCCCCACGGGCGTTTCACAAATTTTTTAGCTTTCGGGTCTGAAAAAAAAAAAAATATATTTTTTCCAATAACTGAAATTTTTAGCTAAAAATTTTTTTAATTTTTACAAGAATTTTGAAAAAAAACCCCCAAAATTGGTTACCAATTTCTTCCAATTTTTCGTAAATCCTTCTGGGGGTGAAAACTGCTGTTTGGGCGTTTTGGAGGGGGTACAAGGGAGGGAGCCTTTTTGGGGCTTTTGCCGCACAGTTTTGGTGGGGCCCATTCCATCTTGAAAACCCCCAAAGTACTAAAAACGGTAAACCCTCCCAGAATTTCCCTTTTTTTGGATTCAAACCCCCGGGGATCTCATCAAAGGGGTTTATTGTGCTTTTTGGGCGAAAGGGTTTCCTAGTTTTTTTTAGCTTTGGGCCAGGGAAATGGGGGGGGAAACGCAGTTCCCCATTGTTTGGGGCTTCATTTTTTCAGTATTCCCAAAAGGGATAAATGACGGGATAACTTTACTATGGGGGGCGGTACAATTACAATATATAAATTTTTTATATTTTTTTTTGTTTATTACTTTTACACAATAAAGCAGTTTTATAAAAAGTTGCGTTTTTTTTGTTGCCTATTCTGACAGCCCTAGCTTTTTAAATTTTTTTTAATGGACGCTTGTGGGCTTTTTTTTTACGAGTGATTGATGTTTTTATTTGGACCGTTATGGGGGGGATGTGTCTTTGACACTTTTTATTAAGGTTTTTTTGAGGCATTTGTACAAAAACCGCAATCCTTAGTGTTTTTTTTTTTTATTTTTTTCAGCGGTATTGTGCTATAAATGACATGCTATTTTCCTCGCATTTACAATTACAGCAATACCACATTTTATATTTTTTTAATGTTTTAGCTTTTACACATAAAAAAACTTTTATTTGAAAAGGGAAAACACTTTTTGCATCACCCGCACTGAACAAAACTTTTTTTTTTTTCTGTTTATGGAGCTGTTTAGGGACTTTTTTTTTCGCATGAGTTGATTTTTTATTTGGGAACATTTTTAGGGCACAAAAATTTATGATCGCTTTTAAATCCGTTTTTTGGAAGCAGGGTGAAGAAAAAATGCAATCCTGCAGTGTTTTTTATTTTTTTTTTTAATAGGTTCACCATGCAGTATCCGTGACAAGTTTTGTTTTACTCTGTGGGTTGAGACGATTATGGTATACCCAATTTATGTAGTTTTTTTTTTTTGAAAGCACAATTTTTTTTAAAAAAAAAGGTTTTATTGTGTAAAACAATATTTTTGCATCGTATCTTCTAAAGCCAAACTTTTTAATTTTTTTCCAAAACAGAGCTTGAAGGGCTTTTTTTTTCGGGGGTGAACTGAATTTTAATTGGTACAACTTTGGGGTTTAATTTTTTTTGATCGCTTTTTTTCCATTTTTGTGCTGCAGATGTACAAAAATGCAATTCTTTAATGTTTTTTTTTTTTTGTTTTTTACGGCGTTCACCCTCGGGGTTTTAAATTAACATGACAAAATTTATAGGGGTGGGTCCCCCTATGCACGCGCCGATACCAAATATGCGTATTTTATTTATTTTTTATCTTTTTTTGGGGCGATTTGGGGTTTTTTAAAGGGGGAAAAGGGGGTGTACGTTTTTTATTTTATTTTTGTGTTTGTGTTTTTTTTTTTTTTACACTTTTTTTTTACTTTTTCACACTTTTTACACTTTTCCCCAAGGGGGGAAATTTCATGAACGATCCAGATCGTTATGCAATAGGAATCAGCAACACTTATACTTATGCTGGCTCATGGAAAATGTCTGTCACGCTGCCCACAATGCATTTTGGGCACGGACGTCACCAGAAACCCGGAGCTTCATTTGGCATCCGGGCTGCCTGTAGGAGACTCAGTAGCGGGCTCAGCGCCATTATGCGCCGGATCTGGGCAAGGAGCTCACCCGCCCCCGCAGCGCATGTGCGAATCGGGGGTTAAACCCCCCGGCCGGAGCTCACCCACGGGGGGATCGGGATGTGCCCGCGGTAATATACCGCCGGTTCCCTGCCCGTCTTGCGCGCTCCGCCTTGGCGCGCAAGACCCTTGACGTACTCAACGGCAATTTTTTCGGGAAAACCCCCCCCCACATTGCCTAGAGTACGGCAAATGTCGGTAAGGGTTGAAGTCTATGGGAGAGCAACAAAACCTTCATTCTTAACCCAAAAAGGGGTGGAGAAGCGGAATTAAATCCCAACAGTCAAATGGATACGTGCTACCTTAGGCAAACACTTAGGTATAAAAGCACAGAAAAAAACTCACACACCATTCACATCCCTGTCTTTTCCCAAGCAGACCCAAACCTGCATGACCCACAAATTAAAAAGTGCCAAAGGCAGTTGATTTAACCTCATTTTAAAGACTGGAATTGAATATCCCTGTCCTGGAACCAGCTGACCCCAAACCGCATGCCCCAATTTTTAAAAAATGTCGAAAAAAAATCTTTCACCACCTTTTAGTTGAATGGACATTGACTATCCCGTCCTGTACCACAATACCATTAAACCTGTCGACCCCCAATTAAAAAGTGGCAAAAAAAGGGGTCTTTCAACCACCACTTTATTTCACTGGAATTAACCTACCTGTCTGGGGCCCAAAAAATGAGCCCCAAAATGCATGACCCAATTAAAAATGCCCCAAAAGGGGGTCTTTCAACCCCCATTTTTGTTTCACGGACATTGACTATACCTGTCTGGGGGCCCCAGATGCCCAAACCCGCATGACCCCCGTTAAAAAGTCCGGAAAAAGGGATCTTTCAACACCATTTTTTTTCACTGGACATTTACATACTTGTCCTGGCCACAGCATGAGCCCCAAACCTGCATGCCCACAGAATTAAAAAGTGCCGAAAAAGGAGTCTTCAAACATATTTAGTTTCCTAACTGGACATTGACTATACCTGTCCTGGACCGCAGTATGACATTAAAACTTGTCTGACTACCAAATTAAAAAGTGCCGGGTAAAAGGATCTTTGAAACCAACCAATTTAGTTGTCACTGGCATTGACTATACCTGACTGGGCCACTAGCATGAGCCCCAACTCATAGCATGACCCCAAGTAAAAAAGTACGAAAAAGGAGTCTTTGAACCACCATGTTTAAGTTTTCACTGGAGCATATACTGTCCCCTGTCCTGGGTACGCTGCCCGACCCCGAATGAGTGCGGACCAATTGACTTCAGCTTTGGAAATACTGGGGGTTAACGCTCCTGTTAATCAGCACAGACCCTTTCTTGCATTCTTTTTCTCATTTTATCAACGTGCTGGAGGAAATTGTCTCTGTACTTTGGGTTCGCTGTCCTGCTCCAGTACTCCATGTCCCTCTGAATAACCTCATCAAGTCCAAATTTTCCGGTTACCCTCCCTGTACAATTCAAGAATTTTTTTACCAGCTATTTTGTACATGCTAGTTTTTTAGAGTTTAGAAATTTCTAGAAAACACAGTTTTTAAAATAGATGGAATCTCCACCATTCTTCTTGTTTTCTTTTTTAATTGATAAATGGTTGTCTCAAACAGGGATTGATAGCTATGTAAGAGATCTTGCTCAAACAATCATTTGCAATATGTTCCATTAACATGTCCTACCCAATTCCTGTTTCTGACATGCAAACCAACACCTTGACCACTCATGACATTGTGAAGTAACCAATTCTGTAGAAACCACATTTTTTACAATAGGACCTGTAGTCTAAGCTCTTTCAACAGCAAAATGTCCACAAAAAAGTTCAAACATGACAATTGTGCTGGTAAGTAGTTGCATTAACCACTGAATGGACATATTTGGCGAAGCTTTTCGTTTACTGAATTCACAGGCCCTGACCCAGCGATGAGCAGGCCGGACGGTCCAGCAACTGATGATCCGCTGCCATGCGGGTTGTCGCCAGCAAGGTGGAAGAGCACTTCTCTCGTACCTTACCCTCCAGCCTACCCCCCTCTTTTCTCGCTACGGCACCTGAATTTCGCTGCCATGTTCAGAAATATAAAAATTTGAGAAGGTATGGAGAGTTTTATTGGAAGTCTCTTATTAAAAGACGCAAAATCAAACAGCTATTCTCAAATCGCCCCTTAATCAAAACAAAATTGCTGGATCAAATTTAACTGCAAAGTAGATCTTATCAACAATGCTGGCCTGCGCCAAGTGAAAAAACACGTATCGAAATGTATTCGATGAAAAAAAAAAAATAAAAGAATTTTTGGCCACCTTTCGATTCACCTTGGTGAACTACAAAATTGCTGTATTCACATTTAAGTAAAAGGTGCCTCAATGAACAAAGCAGTAGTGGGCGGCCAAAGTGAAAAAACCACGTAATCTGTAATGTATCGGAAATAAAAGTAATTTTTATGGCACCTATCATCACCGTGGTAACTACAACAATGAGCTGGATTCAAATTAACTGCAGGTGGCTCTATCAACAATCTTGTACTGTGCAAAAAGTGCAAAAAACACCTATCTGTAAATGTAGTTCGATAAAAAAGTAATGTTGGCAACTTCAATTCACCTGTGGTGACTATCAAAATTGCTGTATCACATTTAAGTCAAGGTTGCCTCAATGAACAAAGCTGTAGTGCGTCAAAAGTGAAAAACACGTATCTGTAATGTATTCGATAATAAAATGTATTTTTTGCACCATTCCAAATTCACGTGTTTGTGACTACAAAATTGCTGTATTCACTAATTAAGTTCAAGGAGCCTCAATGAACAAAGCTTAGTTCGCAATAATTGAAAAAAGCGACGTAACTGTAATGTATTCGAATAATAAAAGGTATTTTTGGCCAACCTATCACCTTGCTGACTACAAAATTTGCTGGATTCTAATTTAGACTGCAAGGTGCTATATCAACAAAGCGGAAATGGCACAATTGAAAAGAACACCTATTTGAAATGATATACTGATAATAAAAGGTGGAGAGTTTTGCACCTAACAAGAGACCTGCAGTTACTAGAAAAATAGTGTTTCCTGAATTATAAGTTCAGGCCGCCAATAACCAGGAATATATTCAATAAAAACTGTTAATAATAAAGCTATTGCAGTCAATTCTACACTAATCTTGGTGAACTTTATCCAGTAATTCTTTATAAGCTTGTCTTGTTCGCCTGCCCCCCTTTCCCCCGCTCCCCTCCGACTTTGAGCGGAGATGCTCCGTTAAAATTCCTCTACCTAACTAACAATAATATATCTTCCAATCTCTGATTCTAACTAAGTAGTAAAGGATCACAGCTAACAGTAGAGCTTTCTCTTTGAAGAATAGCAATCAATTTCGCTGTAGCCTGGGTTGACACCGCAGAGCGCACGTCCTACTGCTATGAGACGCTGAGAGGACCCACAGATCATGAACAGAAGGGCTTGTTTCTATGTAAATACGAGGTCATGTATTTTTTCCAGCCAATCGCAAACCATACAAATCCCAGTCCATGACGTCGCACTACAACATCCACCCGTGCTCTATTCTGTAAGCTGATTCTTGGCGCGCCAAATTGACTGGAGATGCAGGCGAAAATTGCGCGATCTTAATCAGATGATGCACAGATTTTAACCTAAATTATCGCATGATCTAAAAATTCGATCACAAAAAACTGTGCCGATTTCAACTTTGTCGATAATAATCGCGTAAACACTAGAGAGGCCATATAGATGCAGCAAAGACAGAGATGGGGTGACGACGGCAGGAGCAACAGCATGAGGGTCAGAGAGTGGCAAATGGACACAGTGTGTAGGTGACCGTCAGCAGCAAGTAACAGCAACAGCAGCATGAGGACAGAGAGTGGCACAATGACGCAGTGTGGATGTCACGCACCGATATAACATGCAGCAGCATGAGTCATAGAGTGGCACAATGACAAGTGTGGAGGTGGGTGGCAATACCGATCCCCTGGTAAGATGGTTGTGCAGATGGAGAAACTGGCATTCAGATGTGTGGCATCAGCGGGTGGCGCATCAGTATAGTTGCTGAGGCAGGTTATTTTTGAACCCAGACTCATTTCTCACAGTTTGTGAGGCCGTCATGGATGATTTATCTGACGCCTAAGGCATTGTGTGTGGTAAATCCATAACGACTCCAGCGCCTGATCAGTCTTGACAAAGATCAGTCGTATTTCCACACATTTCCCGTGACAAGCGTTTTTCTCCTTGGGGATAGACGATGGGCCCCCCCGCAGCTGAAGACACCGCTCTGGAAGCCCACACACTGGCCGCAGGACGAGTTTATTTCAGTCTTTTCTTCCACAGCAAGACTACGTCGGCAGAGTTGCGCCACACATCAGTTGGCTGCCCAGTAGCCAGCGATTCTTCTAACTGGGGAGGCAGAGTGCTGTCCCATTAGGACCACCGACCTGTTGGTTCAGGGACTCGCTCCAGTCCCTTGCTCTGCTTGGCGACTGCCTCCTCACTAGAGTGGGGTGAAGGAAGCTGCTCATTCAGTGATCCAGATTTTAGGTTGGCGGCTGATGAGCGTGATACGGCTCTACCCCCACACCTATCCACATCAGCCGCGTGCAGTAGTACTAGAGCGCTGAGGAACCCCCCCGTCAGACACTGTCAGAGGAGGGCGTTGCCGCACATAGGCAGAGGCCAACTTGCTACGGAGGATTTCCCTATATATTTGAGTTTGTCCTCCCTCTCACTAGCTGGGAAAAAGGGCTCTCCATTTGGACCGATATCGCGGGTCCAAATAGGGTGGATAGCCCAGAAAGTCATCCCTCTGCCCAGATGCTGGTGACTATTCGCTGTCACTAGCCAGGCAAATCACCATGCGCTGCGGGCCATCTGGCACATTTACTCCGAGGGCTTCCTCCTCCAACTCCACTGTAACTGCCACGTTGTACTTCTGTGCATCTGCCTAGCGGACTATCTTCATCTCCATCTACCTCCTCCAGCTGCTTCTGCTCCTCCTCTCTTGTCAACGGGTAGGAAAAATCACTCATTCAGCCATACAATGCTTCCTGCTCAATGTCCCTCACTCCTCCTCCTCCGTCCCATTTCTTTCCCCACCGGACTCATTTGGCTCGCAATGTAGTCGCCACGTCTCCTTCCCTGCCCAGTACAGATTTTTCAGACATCTGTTCCCAGAGACATGAAACAGTGAGAATGACGTTATTCCATCCCGTAGCTCGCTGGGCGACTGACATATAAGGTGGCCTCCTTGAATGGCCTGCAACAAACCAGGGGTCACTGGCTGACATCAAAGTTACACAGGTAAACTCGTCGCCTGATCATCAAAAAAATCGTTAATGCCCTTTCTCTATTCATTCATCGTCCAACATGTGCAGCTGGAATCTACCAACGGATGGAAACATCGCATATCAATGTGTTGGGGAAGCCGTTCTGCCGCTGCAAACTCAAGGAGGGTGTTCCTGCTATTGTAGAATGGATGACGTGCATGGCACAGTTTCCCGGCCAATTTCAGAATCTTCTAAAGAGTGTGGAAGACTTCAGGAACCTTTCACAAGCCATATTAACATGTGTGCCATGCATGGCGTATGACCATCCCTCCTCGTGCAGCGGCGGACACACCATGTTACTGATTTGCAGTGTGCGCGAGAAAGTCACACATCGATTGTATCTTGCTGCATGACGCGGGAGCAGTTTCCCGCCCCCCGGATCCGCCCCTTGTGACTTGCGTTCGCCGAGGCAACCATGTGTAGAACCTGCGTGACACCGCAGTTCCCTACACATGTGGATAATGATGGAGCATGTACTTGTGGAGGCTGAGATGGTGGTGGTGTTGGAGGAAGGAGGAGGCGGACATTTGCCGCAGGAAGCCGCAGTTTGACAACGTGGAGGAAGAATAGCGCCCGTCTCCTGTACACGTTGTTGGTGGTGCCTGGCAGGAGCATATTCACAACCCAGTGGGCCGTAAAGTACATTACTGGCCCTGACCGTCAGTGTTCCAGCTCCAAAACGTCCGCGCTGCCGTGCACCTTGGAACAAACCGATAACTGCAATGACTGAGCCAGCCTCTGTTCTACATATTTAAGAAGTCTGGTACTGGCCTTTTGGAATAGAAATTATGGCTTGGAACTCTCCATCTCGGCTCGGCACAAGCCATTAGGTCTCTGAACGGTGCAGAGCCCACCAATTGAAAGGAGTGACTGCAGCAACCAACCACTTGTACAGGAGCACGGACAGCTTCTATCTGCACCTAAGAATAGATGGACGCATACAATTGTCCTGCCATCGCCTCGCTGAACAAAACTGCTGGCTAGCGCCATGAATAGCGAGAGCAGGAGAACTGGACCGGGATGAATATGTCAAAGAGAAACAGCTCCCTTCTGCAGAGGTGTGGAGCCTTTACTGGCGCAGATGCAATGCGTGCCACGGGCGCTGCTTGCTGCTGCCTGCTGTTGCTGGCGGTGGCCAGATGGACCACCACAGTCTGAGCCACGTTACTCCCAGCCCACCGATGGTGACGCAGCATGTTTGACGCAGGGCCGTGGTGCCAACCGATTAATCTCCCTGGCCACGCTTCACGTTTCTGCCCACAGATTCTACATATACCCATATTCACGTGCTCCTCCGGTGTTCGTAGCAAAGAACCTGCCACACCGCCGCCAACTGATTTTAAGCCGCCAACACCTCCGCAGTGATTGACGACTGCCCCGATACCCCTTTCGCTGAGCCCCTTGTGCCACTACTGTGCTTGGACCTGCGAAGCGTGTTTTTACCCCGTGGCCGCTTGGCTTCCGACCTCACACTGCTGCTACCCAGCTGACTCACTCCCACACAGCCACTTGCTGGCTTCACCGGCTGCCTGACCGCAAGCTGACGCCCTCTTCGCCTGAACGATGAGGAAGCCCTCCTTCACCTCGCCCCAAGGTCGGTCGATACATTATCATTCAATTTTGGGTTTTCAATCGTCACTGCTGTCCTCATCACCATGCTTGGTATGCAGAGGCCAACCCCTCATAACATGACCCCCATGCCACTACTCCAATCTAAAGTTTGCCGCCTACTGGCAAGAAGCAGAGGATATTAGCCCATTTCTTCGCTGCCAAGACTGCTGACCCCCTCCTAAATTTTGTTACCTGTTTAAATGTGGCCTGACCCAGACCACTTTAAAGATCTCTGGCAGGAACCAAGGGGGACAGATGCGGGTTGGGGGAAAGGGTGGGGGCGCTGACCCACCCCGGGCCTCCAACAAAGGGGTTTTTTCTGGGGTTCCCCCCGACCTTGGCTGGGGTTGTCAGAGTCATCGGGGAGGAATGGATGCCCTATAAACCAATCAAAAACCCCTTGGGGGTTTTCAGCACAGGGCCCCGTGATCAGCGGCAGTTGTGGTACCGAGTGCCCCCTCTCGAGCCCCTTGTGTGCTGCAACCTGGGCCTGCTCCAGGAATTTTCCCACGCCACTCGCAGGTGCGAGCCTGCCCCCTTTGTCACATTGTTTTTTTCTAAAATGTGAGATATTTTTGATAAAATCTTAATGATAAATCCACCCGTGTATTTGACCCAAAAACCCATAACAAGCTTGGTAACCCCTTGGGATATAAATTGCGCCCCACAAAGGAGAAAAATTACTTGTATGTCCCGTTTAAAACTTGTGTTTATATGAATGAAAAGCAAAAAAGGTTTAATTAACCTTCGGAAAAATTTTTCTACAAAAATTTCTTCTTTGGGCGGTGAAAAAGAAAGTTTTTTTATAGTAAACGAAAAAAAATATTAGTTAACCCTTGGATGTAAATTGCCCCAAACAATTGAGAACCACAAATACTGCTTTGTTGGGTTAAATGGCGTGTTTTTTCCTCACAAAAGAAAAAAATTTAAAACCCTTTGCTTTGTTATGCAAAAGGAAATTTTTAATTTTTTGCGGTAAAAAAGACGGTTATTTTGCCCCACAGCAGAAAAACAAGCTTAAAAACCCCCGGGATGTAAATTGCGCAAAAGAATTTAGCACAAAACAAGTTTTGTCATGTTAAATGGTGAAATTTTTTTACGACAAACAAAAAAAAAATTTTTTAATTTAAACCTTCGTTTTTGGGGAATTATTACAGGAAAAATTTTTAAATTTTTTTGGCGTGAAAAAGCGGTTTTTTGGGGTCACCACACCGAAAAACAACCTTATTAACCCCTGGATTAAAGGGCCAAAAAAATTGAGCAAAAAAATAAGTGGTTTTGATTGAAAAAACGTGTTTTTTTAAAATACAACGGAATGGCTTAGACCCCCCTTGGGATATTCAATGTGTTGAGCAGATAGCATTAAAATGTATTGCAGTGCAGGGGACGCCACGACTTCAGATCCAATCCCCCAAAAAATCAAAATAAAACTTTAGAGAAGCAGTTCTGAGAAAAAACTAGACACCCCCCAAAAAAAACGTGATAAAAAAAGTTCTTCAGTAAGAGTTATCACAATCCCACAGCAGCACCTCCCTAATTCAGTACAGTGAGAGGAGTATGAGCTCCCAGCGTCGCGCCCCTTGGATACTTACAAAGTGCGTGACGTCACAGAATCTCGCCGGTCCTCCTTATATGGCTTCATCTCAGCCCATGTCATGCCATCTATGCCCTTCTTCCTCCAGAGTCTTATTGCCCCAAGTATGGCCAATTTGCTCGGCAGGGCCATTTTATCAATGAAAAGCACACTGTTCGTTCACGCAACACAAAGCCAGATTTCCCGCAAACTTTCGCCGTGTTAAATCCGAAGTTTTTCCTAAATTATCAACATGAATTCCACTTCGTTAGAATCATTCTCACCATCACTATGGTGGCCCTTTTGTATTAGCTGCATGTGGTCATAAAATGGTTAATAGATGACTGATGACAGCCCTGGCTCCCACCCACTATAACTACGGCCCTGCAAGCTGAACCTCCGTGTTTCCCATTGGGATGTCAGTTTGCCAAGCATCAAATATGACATGATTCCTTGGTAACCTGGTTAAAAAGTTATAGGGTCTCCTCCTTTACCATGTGCCATAACCATAACACTTGGTCACATATGTTCAATGGGGACCACTGAGAACAGCTGTGGCAACGTTCCCATCTTTTCAGTTAGCTATTGAAAGAAATTAATTAATTGTAGCCTGTGAATTTTTTTTTTGTGACTCTGAGAGCCTAATTGTCTTGACTAAGATTACCAACAATATCCAGTTTACTGTTGTGATGTGTAATTCCGCTTTTCACCTGTTTGGGTATAAAAAAGTATAACCTGAGTCCTCCTCTAAGACCATTGTCTTCTTTTAATGGGCATCGGCCTGATGATCGAGATCGTAAATCATAAATCAACGCAATAATTATTTTTTTTTAAATTGGCAATCTCCTAGATCGTGATATTTTTACTCATCGCTCATCATTATCCAGTCTGATTTCAATGCACACTGAGAAAACCGGGGTCTCCCCTAACTAATAGTTCTTCATTAGTCGATCCTAGCACAGGAAAACCATAAAAAAAACCAAACTGTCTAACCAAGTGGGATTATCTATCAGCCCCTTTTAAAATAAAAAAAATATTTTCCTGGAATGACCCACAAGTAGAAAGGGAGTTAAAACTAATATTCTAATACAGACAGAAGCAAGAACCTCTGCCAGTCTGAAGACATGAAATTAAATAAATTCAATTAAAAATATGATAAAGAATTATTTAAATGAAAAGCTGTATTTCAAGATAGAATATCAAACTCTAAAGAAGTTGTTTACTTAGAGCTATTACTTTAAGATAGAAGAGTTACCATACATAAGCTTTCCAGAAGGTATCCTGATGTTTGGTTAGCACTGATCTAAAGGGGAACCTTTACACAAATGCTGGAGTTCCTGCAGTGCCACCTCAGAGGAAAATTAAGTATTACAAGATGCCAATTGAAATCTTCCTCTCTCACTAATAAATAATTAAAATGGAAAATTTCCATTCCCCTTCACTTCAATTTACTTAAGTAGCCGACATCCCCCCCCCCCCCCACCCCTTCATACCCCATAATGGTGCTTGATGTATTATGTTTGTTTACTTCCCGACAGATGTCAAATTTCCCAAACTAACATTTTGCATATGTTGTCATGTGGAGTACATTGCTGCCATGTCATCAGGATTTCAGCAGGTGGTATTACATTATATTAACGCTTGATAATGTAATGCTGCAGTATTGCTAAAAATTGGTCCCATGTATTGGGTTTCCTGGAATATACGAGTACATAATGAAAAAGTTTGGCACCCCTATTAACGTAACTCATATATATATGTTTCTAAATAAGTTGGGTGTTTTCCAACAGCCATTTTCAATTTGTATATATTCCTAATAACTGATGGACACAGTAATATTTCCGGATATGAAATGAGGTTTAATTGTACTGAACCACAAAATGTGCAATATTAGTTATTAGATTATCAAAATTGAAATGGCTGGGTGCAAAATACCGCAATATATTAGAACTAAAAATGATTTAGATTAAAATGGGATCCCAAACTTTTTCATAGGACTGTATTTAATGTATAGTCCTTATCTTTACCAATTATTGTGTATTACTATTGAGATGTAAGAGATTTAAAAAAGTGGACACATTTCTTAACCGACTATGATTAGACTTTACATGTAGTCAGAGGGTAACTGAAGAGCTATTACCAAAACATTCTGCTAGATTTGTTGTCTGATTGTACAGGAGATTAAAGAGAGATTTTCAAACCACTAGCTAGTTTACATCAAGTTTCATCTCTCTAGGTTACCAACCACCACAACCTGCTGTACCTCTTATCTGATTGCTCTAAATTGCCTTCAGTCAGTCGCTTTGACCATGGTGAGTCACTCCCTGCTGAGTCTTATCTCCAGCACCGAAGCTTTGTTCACCTAAGTTAGAGACAAGTGTTATGCCTTTTAACTTGACTTTGACATCACAGCTTTTTGTGTTATCTGCTCTTATCTTAAACCTGTGTGCCTTTATATCATAATGCCATTCCTGACAAGATTTAACTTTGCTACACTTTTAAAGAAAAAATGTACAAATTTAGTCCTACTCTCATCATAATATTGAAGGCAAAAACACTGACTTGTCTTGTAGTAGTTTTTAAGAAGGCATTGCTCCAGTCGTTATCCTCTCCTAGTTTGCACCAACAGTGAAGAACATTTATCAACCTCCAGCTGCTAAAATGTATGCAGATAGCGAGATCTTAATAATTTGCTTGCAATGCACCGTGAAATTCTCTATTTCTAGCCTTTGACATAGCAATGAAATACAATTATATTAAAAGCTGCTGGTTTGTCATACAAAGTTAGCACTCTGGATGTGACAAGATGCATTGACGTTTTCTTTAAAATGTACTTATGACATGTGACTTTCTAGGCCAGTTTGGACAGTGGAGAGGATGCCCATAACATTGTTTGCGTTGTTCTGTATACTGGATGCCTTAGGAGTGAAGCCTGCCATGATTTATGGTGGCCCAAGCTATGGTTTGTTACTATGAGTTTACCAACTTATTTTAGGCGCAGCCCATGTCATGGTGGGGCCAGCTTCCCGGCCAGCCCATCAGGAGCAGGAAAAGTGGTGCAAGGGAGTGCAAGTGCTAAGGAGTCCCAAAAACCAGAAACCAGTTGGCATTTTAACAAGGGACAATGTATGTGTTCGTGACACTTGTCCAGTTCAAGCACTGGGATTACCTCCTTGTAATGGTTATCACATGGATCGTTCGTTTTAAGACGAGAAAAGGCAATGCCCCTCTGGAAATAACCAAGCGGGTGAAGCCAGTTGAGCATGGATTGATGGTACCGTTCCAAGATAGATATTGGTGATTGGCGGATGCCACCGTTATTATTTGATTGGAGATGGTTTAGGGACGGTTTTGTGATTCCTTTTTCTTCCTATCAGGTACCCTTCACTACTAAGAATTTTAAAATAGGCTTATGTGTTCCCCTGGATGGTGGCTGAAAAACTTGCGAAGGAGGTTTACCTTGGCTGGATGGCGGGGCCTTATTCTTATGTACTATTTTCCGGATTTGATTGGTCCCCCATTGTTGTTGTGCCCAAAAAGAGATCAGAATAAAATTTCCGGAGCTGATACATTACGAAGTCTTTTCTGCTGGGGTTCTCAGTTAATGATGGGATTGCGTCTGAGCCATGCTCGGTGGTCTTCTATACTTCTTTTGACACAGTGGTCCGTTTACAGGGGCCCCTATGGCGAAAACCGGTATTGAATCGGCTTTTCGGTTGTTACCGGTTCATACGGATAATTTACATTTGTTGGGTTGCAGTTGGAAGGGATTGTTTTTTGTTGACAGGTGTTTACCCCATGGGATGCTCAATATCCTGTGTGTATTTTGAGGCATTTAGTTCCTTTTTGGAATGGGTTGTCCGGGACATTTAGGGCCTTCCTCGTCATTACCTCGATGATTTTTTGTTTCTTGGCCCCGGGGATTCACCAGTTTGTCCTTCTCTGCTTTGAGCCATGCAATAGGTCACTGGATGCTTCGGGACTCCCTTGGCCCCCGATAAAATGGAAGGCCCGGTTACTTGCCTTAATGTCTTGGGAATTTGCATTGATTCAAGGTTGATGGAGTGCAAGTTGCCAGAAAGAGGGTGGTGGATTTGCAGTGGACTGTTAAGGGTGCATGCTATTTGAGAGAGATTCCTTTGCGAGATTTGCAGTCCCTTTTTTGGAAAATTGAACTCCGCTTGCAGGATCATGCCCATAAGGATGGGTTTCATTGCAGTGCGCCTTAGCAACAACTTATCGTGTGTGAGAGGCGCCTGCAAACCATTTTGTGCATCTAACAGCTGACTTGTAGGATGACCTATGGATTTGGGAAGGATTTTTGGAGCATTATAACGGGTGTTCGCTGATTATGACTGACTGTCTCCAGTGGTGAAAATGACATCTACACAGATACAGCATGGCGGTAGTTATTGGGACTATGTCTCAGTGAATAGTGCATGGAGGTGCAATGGCCTCAGGACTGGTTTGAGGCGGCTTGACTAGGAACTTAGGCTTGCTTGAGTTGTTTTCTATTGTGGTGGCTGTTGAGATTTAGGGGGAACGAGATAAAAAAGTTTAAGTTTTCATTTGGCGATTACATGGGTAATGTGATCCAGGCGAGTAACAATCCTGACAGTGTCCTCCCTCTGGGGTGTTGTCCACTGGTTTGAGATGTTGTTATCTGGTGCTTAGCCTTAATCCTGGGGTGGGGTGGTGGCGGAGCATGTCCTGGGGATAAAGAATTTGATCGCTGACGTTCTTTCTCGCTTGCAGTAGGACCGTTTTCAGGCATTGGCTCTAGAGGCAGTGAGGGAAGGGACTCAGTGCCCAGGACACTTGTGGGGCATGGCTTTAAAGAAACAAACAGATTACTCTGGGCATCAGTGACCTGATCTGCCTACGAGGCGTCATGGCGGATCTGGGAGTTCTGTTTAGCAGGTTTGGATGGTGTTGTGTCCCGGGAGGATGAACGGGGGGCTTTATTGTCCTTTTTGGATTACGTGTCAGCTGAAGGTTGGTCTGTGTTCAGGTTGAATCGATTTATGTCAGCATTGGCTTTTGGGTTTAAGTGGCGTGGGGTGCCAGATCTTACCAAGGAATTCTTGATTAGGCAAGCTCTGAAGGGTTTTCGAAGGGGGAAGGGTAGTCACGATGGTGGTCGGCTGGTGTTATTTGCATTGTTAGAACGTTAGGGTTTGTAGTTAGTCCAGATTTGCAACTTGGGTTTTGAATTTTGTATGTTTCACTAGGACATTTACTGGTGCATTGAGGGTAGGGGAATTGTTTTCTCAGTTCAGTGGTGAGGGGGGTCCTTTTTTTCTTAGGCAAAGAATTATAAGAAATTTATCGGAATAGGGTTGGTAGATTTTTGGATTCGAAGATCCAAAGCGGATATGTCAGGGCAGGGAAAGTGAGTTACATTGGGTGCGGTCCATGGGAAGGTTATGTGCCCAGTGCGGTGGTTGCAGGATTATCGTGTGGTGCAGCCCAAAGGTGACGGGCCGCTTTTTTGCCTTGAGGATGGGTCGTTCCTGTCACGTTTTCAGTTCACAGTAATTTTTGGCGGTGTTTGACAGAGTTAGGTTTGAATGCGGGTATTTTGCCCCTCATTACTTCAGGATTGGGGCGGCGACAGAGGTGGCTGGGTGGAGTTTGCCCCCTGGTTTAGTGAGGCGGATTTGTCATTGGGATTCAAACCGGTATACATTGTACATTTGTCCGCAGCTTGCATGATAGGACTGAGGTCGTTGGAGAGGAGGTGATATTTTTTGAAATTGTCAAAAAGGTATGCAGCCTTATGGATTGCGGCTATTGGAATTTTTGGTTGAACGACGGACGTGATTTGAATGAGGTTGGATTGAACATTGTGGCCCTTGGATTCAGAAGTGTATCGAGAGAGGGCATATTATGGTTGTGGGGTAGCTCGCAATGCGGGCATGAGTGTCATGGATGGCATAACTCGTGGTGGTGTTAGCGTGTGCCCTCGGAGCTTGTGGAAAATTTGGGGCTCTTCAGGCTGGTACCCGTAGGAGCCAGTGACAAGTTCAGCACTCTTGTGGCTATTGTGCCCCCGAGCCTCTGTGGTGCGGCTTGGGGTAATACCTCCAAGGAGGTTGTTTTGGTTATTTGTAGGTTTTGTCATATCTTTTAACTCTGAGGACCTTCGAGCCCGCACTGGTAATTATTTTGTCCTGTTTGGTTATTAAAGTTATATATGTTAAATGAAGTCCTGGAACTCATGATTTGTTGAGCAGCAACACACCTCACAGGATCACAGTCCAATGCAGATAGAGACACAGACAGGTATGCTTTGGTTTCCAAACACAGGTTCCTCCTTGCTTTATTGTCATCAACCTGTTTACAGCGGGAAACATATCCAGAAACTAAACAAAATGGCAAACAAACGAAGAACACCTGCCATCTTGAGCAACTGTCTACACATAAAGCACAGAGCAGATCCCTCACTATACCTGGGTCCGGAATCAGTTTTTAGAAGAGATCCTTGATACTCGCATGAGACGTCCTCATAACAAGCTCCTGACCTGTATAACATATCCACCTGGTCAGGCACTGATTAGCTTACATAAAAAAGCCATCCAACCCTCGGACTAGAAAAAGAGGACCGACCCCACTCCAACTCCTGATGAAAAGCAGACCCAGTTTGTATGCTGAAGCAACCATACTACATTCTACGTATGGTCAGCCACTATACTGTGGCCGCACAACACAAACAAATAGCTTTCTATCACGACCAAGGCCAGATAATCTGTTGACATGTTACTAATTATATCCTTTGTCAGTATGTAAGCCATAAATTCTAGCCTCGGATGTACACCATTAATGACCTACCAAGCTACCAACCTTTCAAATCCCCCCCCCACTGCTCAACCTGGGGGAGTAGCACACAGTTCTTCCATAGACAATGGTACGCGGCAGTGCAATCCGTAATTGCTTGCTGGAACCCGGTGGATTGCTCTACATATAATCTAAGATCCTTAGAGCTAGAAAACCACCTCATTTTCCCCCCTTATTCTGGACCATCCCACTTGGCTATGAGACCACCCTAAACCCCTTCCCATAGGTAGTACTAAGAGACTCAATTGCCCCCTTTAAAGTGCCAGCACACACTTTACTACGATGGCCGTATTTCGATTCTGCTACTGTTTTAATATTCTACTACAAGTATAATCCCACCGGATGTTCTTCCCCGTCAAACCAACTGGAACATATAGCACCCAGTCCCCTTGTTAGAGGCATCCTGATTGTACCACAAATTCTGTGCATGTGAAATCGCGGCACTTAACACAAGGCCCATGACAAATATTTAGAACCCCCTCAGTAAAGTTTGTAAGGGGGCTACAATTGAGGGCGAGATTTGCACGAATCACTAAAATAACCGGCCAGACCCTAAAAAAGCTTTAACCTGTTTTTTGACACGTGGGCTTGGGCCCATATTTTAATAGCCTCGAATTATGTCCAGTTGGGGTTTAAAAATGATTTCTTCGACCGAGCTGTTGCAACCCAAGTATCGCTCCTCCCTCAAGACCTATATGGACACTTCCCATGGGCTCAGGCCTGCTTCCTCGAATGGAGTCCCCCAGACCGGCTTAGAACCGTAACCAGGAGGAATTCCAGTCTCACTGAAAGTTGATAAGTATCTAAATATGCACTGCGAATTTTCCTAGCAGCCATAGGACACATATCCATCAATCTCTGGAATGTGGCAGGGGCACCATGGAGCCAAAGGGAAGCACCACATATTGATAAATGGCCGACGGCAATAGAAAAAGAGGTTTTCCTCCTGACTTGCTTTTGTAGGGGCACCTGCCAATAGCCCTTATTAAGGTCCATAAGAGTTGATGTACCCTAACCTTTGCTACTGAGCTCTTGGCATCGGATACGCATCCAAACTTAGAATATCCATTTAGCTTTCTAAATCACAACAGCTCCCTAGCTGCTATCGTGTTTGGGAATGAGCATTTTCTATGTAGCTGGAGCCACCACGTCTGTAAACGGAAACTGTAATCCCAGGAGCGATCACGAGAGTGGACAGGCTCCAGGCGAAACAGATGAATGTCCAGTGGAGGATAAAAAAAAACGCTTTATTCGAACTCAATATAAAATAGAACCACACGGACAAAAACAGACGCGTTTCGGGCAGAAATGCCGCCCTTGCTCACTAGTTACCAGTGATACCAGTGGAGCAAGTGGCAATTACGCCCGAAAAGCTTCTGTTGTTTGTCCCTGTGTCTTCGTATATTAGTATTGTTCTATATAAGCGTTTTGTTATCCACCACCTGGACATTCGTCAGTTTCCATGGAGCTGTCACTCACGTGATCGCTCCTGTGATTCCGTTCCTGTTTGCAGTTATGCTGCTATACCACAGCGACATTAGGACTGTGAGGACAACGCTGAGCCGCGGAGTGCCCAGGGCAACATACATTCAGTAAACCCGTGGTGAGTCGATATCAGTTTGTTTTTCTTTTGTGTTCAACACTCTGTAACTTCTCTATCAAGCCCTAGGACAACATTTTTCCACCTCCTCTGAGACTCAGGGACCCGCCAAAGCGTAACTACTTACAGGGGTAGCAGAACCATAGCAGCTGTCACGGCCTGGCTCTTGGGGGGCCTGGGCCCGGACACCTGCACCCACGTCAGCTATCCTGGTATTTTTGCTACTGAGCCCGCCTGGCAACAAACAAAACAGTTTTCGCTCGGCTAATCTGCATACCAGGCGCCGGCCCACAGTGCACGACGTATGGCAACGCAATGCAAGATATCATCGTCTGCCGCCCAGCTCCGAGCACAGACGACAGGGACTGAGCTGCGAGGGCGCAAGAGACAGGTAGAAGTGATTTCTTAATTTTTTACATTAAAGTATATGCCTGGCTACCTACCGAACCTTGGCTAACCTACAACCCTGGCTACCTACCTGACCCAGGCTACATACCACACCCATGGCTACATACCCACACCCTGCTACCTACCAGAACCTGGTCCGTGCTACCAGACGCCTAGCTAAACCTACCAGACCCTGCTCCCTACCAGAACCTGTGCTACCTACCTTGACCCTGGCTATCTACAAGAGACCTGGATACCTACCTGAACCTTGGCAAGCTCACCAACTCTGGCTACCTCCTTTACCGTTGGCTACGTACCACACCCTAGGCTACCTACCAGAGCCCGGCTACCTACTGACCCTGCTATCTACTAGACCCTGCCTGCTACATACATGGACCCTGCCCTGGCTACCTACAAACCCGGGGCCTGTGTTTACCTACCTTACCTAAGCCTGTGCAACCTACTAGCAACTACTTGACCTCAACCTATAGCACTACCCTGAACCCTGCCTGCTACGCAATAATGACCCCCCTATAGCCTACATGACCCGCTGCCTTGGCTACCTTTTTGCCCCCCCTATAGCTAACCTGAACCCTGCCTTGCTGCAAGACCATTCTATAGCCTATCAACTAAACCCTGCCTGCCTACCTATCTGGCCCCTATAGCCTACCTAAAGTCTGCCTAGCTACCAGGGGCCTATCAACAGCCTACTTAGCTATCTGGGGGCTGCCTGCCTAGGGACAATTTACCTACCTACCTGTAGCCTACCTACTTGGGGCCCACCTACAACCTACCTGTGGCCTGCCTACTTAGTTACCTGAGGCTTACCTATCTACCTTGGGGCTGCCTACTGAACTTGGTTGGGCCTAACCTAACTGCCTACCGAGGCCAATATCTACCTACCTGTAGCATACCGTGCCTAATTGAAGAACTAAAGGGAGCCTACCACCTATCTAATAGGAGTCTACCGTTAACAATGAATTCAGAGGATACATGCCTAAGCAATACCAATCTCCAAGGGGTGAAATCCTCAGGCCCTCCCCTCTATGAGACTGTGCCTCCTAACCTGTGGCCTGTACCCGCTCTCCCACCCTTGGGAAGTTTGTACAGAGGTGGGGGGCAGGGAGTGAGGTGATGGAAAATAAGGATTCTAATATATTTGTGTCTAAATTTGCAGGGCCAAGTAGTCTGGACCAAATGCAGAACAAAAGGAAAAATATATAATTGCTCCGTCAGAGAAGCTTCATCCTGTGAAGTACAATGTAACGCCACTGTATACTCATAATTCTGTAGAACCTGTGTAGCACTGTGTCCTGCCACAATATAGGTCACTGTCAGGAGGTAAGCTACAGTCAGCAAGCCAGTGAACTCGGTTTTCTACCACAATATAGCACGTGTATGGAGGGTAAGGATACAATCTGCAGAAGCCTGTGTACACTGGTGACAACCCCTATATGTTCACAGTTAAGTTAGTAAAATGCAGGTCTTAAGGGCAACCTGTGTACACTGTATATACCACTATATGATCACTATATGGCGGTAATATAAGTATTTGTAACAGATCTTATTCAGTAATAGTATATGGGGTATTATTCAGTTACAGTTTGGTGGTAAAGTGTGGTCGGTACCTTAGTCGGTAAATAAGGTCCATATGTATAGCGCTATTGGGTAATGTTGATCTGGAAAAGTGGATTGTCCGGTAGCGGAATGATGGTGAAAGCTATGGTGAGAGTGTACACTCCATTGTATAATCTCGGTAAAAGCATGACCTGAAGAGGTCCTGGTAAAATTTACATGGTCGTAGGGAGGCAGGGGGATAAGGAAGGGGCCCCATCTAAAATCTTGGCTATGGGAACCCAGTGCGTTCTCTAGTTATGCCCCTGGTCTCATCCGCACCATTTTGGCCATGTTCTGTCACTCATGTCATTCTTTAATTATTACCTGAGTTCTACTGGTAATCTGAAAACAGGTCTCTAATTCACTCCAGTAACTACTCCTTTACCTCCTGATACCAGCACTGGCGGACAAAAGTTGCGATACAGACCTCTGGCAAGCTCGTGACTATGGGACTTCCTTAGCATCACACAGCACCAAGATCCTCTCTGTCTTTCCAGGGTATGAGTAAAAAAAGATAACTATGGTGGATCTGGAGATTTTTCTTTTCCCAGGTTGATATACCTTTAAGTATTACTCCCGTGAAATTTTTCCCAACCACATAGGGGCCTTGCCACTTTGCCAAAAATTACCTCTTCCACTTTGGACTCAGCACGACAAACACTCAGTCACCTTGCTGAAAGGACCTATAACCCTTCGAGACTCTATATATTATCGGCCTGTGCTTCTTGAGCCTGTTGCAGATGCTCCTAACAATCGGCATCACTGCCGCAATCAAAACCTGCATTCTCCATGACACGCCAGGGAAATTGTGCAGGAGGTGTTTGCCCTGCTCCCAGTGTCTCTTTTGCTATAAATCCAGCAGACCCCTGGAAGCCTCTCGATAATAATAGCTCAAATGGGTAAAACCCTGTGGAAGCCTACAATCCCTCTCTAATGTGGTAAACATAAGCTACGGCAAAATATCGGTTCCCCGTCCTTCCCAAAGTTCTTGTCATTACCTTATTTGAGCAACCCACCCCCTTCAAGGTTCAATTGAACCATTGATACAAAGCCATCTGTCTGGGATGATACACTGAGGTGCGCAGCCTGTGTAATTTGTAGGAGGCGACACAGAGCTCCTTTGTCACTTTCTCGCCATAAAGGGGCGTCCCCCTGGCAGGTGAAGTATTTTCTTGAGTACTGGTCCGGGTAAACATGTGAAGAGAGCTGCTCATGCAATCGCCATTGCAGAGGTGATCCTGAAGGTAATGGCTTTCGAAAACCGGTGGCGTAGTCCCAGATTACCAAAATATGCTGGTTACCCCGATCTGGACTAGGGAAGTGGCCCGAACCAAATCCGATGGCGTTGCGCTCGAAATCAACACAGTTGAGTATAAGTTTGCAGAGCTGTGGTCTGTGGACCGAGGTCTGGCGGCCAAATATCATGGTGCAACAATTTCTAAAGTGGCAATTATAGAAGTGCAATCCTCAGAATTAATCCCTGAATTTAATAACGCAGAACTTTGGAATCGTAATATCATCAGACTACGCCTCTCTTCATTTCTTCACGGGGACGTCCTGTTGTGGAACAGCAACCCCCAGCCATACCCAGCTTTATATTTTTCTAGCTGTTTTGGCTTATTTTAAAATTGGTACGCCCTGTCGGGGGGGAAAAACGGGCAAGCCCCAAACCCATCCCCCCGAATTTTATTTTTTGTTTGTTTTGCTTACTTTAAAATGGAAAGCCCTGTTGGGGGAAAAGCAAGTCCCAGCCATCCAAAGGCATTATATGTTAGCTGTCACTGCTTATTTAAAAAATGGAAACTTTTGTTGTGGAACGAAATTTCCCCAACCCCATCCCCCCGCATTATTTGTATCTGTCTCTGCTTATTTTAAAATTGGTTTGGGTTCCTGTCTGTGGAACAGAAAGTCCCACCCCTTTCCCAAAAGCATTTTTAGTCTAGCTGTTTTCTGTTTTGGTTTAAAATGGTCTTTTTTTCCTGTCTGGGGAAACCCGGCAAGTCCCGCCTCCCCCCGCACTATATGTCTACTGTCTCTGTTTTGTTTAAAGGGTTTTTCGCCCGGGTTGTAAAACAAAAAGCCCCAGCCATTCCCCCCGTTTTATATGTCTAGCTGTTTGTTATTTTAAAAATTTGGTTTCTTTTTTGTCTAGATATTTTCGCCCAGTTTCTGTTTCCATAATTTACCCTGTGTTTATTTGTTTCCCAATCAATCCCAGATACCCCCCCTTTGGTTTCTGCTCTGTGCGAGTTTATTTGTAGCCCCCACCCATTTACGACCCTAAAGGCCCTAATGTCATTTTGAACTCATCTTATTTTTGGAGTAAAAGTTCCCGAGCTGGGGGTCGTGGCCCGGGGGCCCGGGGGGGCCCAAATTTCAAGTCCCAAATTTCAAAGTGGAAAATTTAGAAGTGGCAATCCTCAAAATTATCCCTGAATTTAATAACGAAAGCTTTGAGCCCGTAATATAAATCTGACTAGGGCCTCTCTTCATTTCACCCGGGGTTACGTCCTGTCTGTGGAACAGAAAGTCCCACCATCCCCCCGCATTTTTTGTTAGCTGTCTCTGCTTTTTTAAAATTTGGTTTAATTTTTGTTAGATTTTTTTCCCCCCAAGCTCCCCTTTTCCCAAAAATTTTTTTCCTGTGTTTATTTGTTTTTAGCCATCAACCCCAGTTACCCCCTTGAAGTTTCTGCCCCCGGGGGGTGCAGGTTTTTTGTAGCTCCCCCGTTTAGACACCTAAAGGGCCCAAATGCTCATTTGTTCATCATAGTTGAGTATTTAGTTGCAGGCTGTGGTCTGTGGCCAAGGGTTTCGGGGGGGCCAAATTTCCGTCCCAAATTTTCCCAAGTGGTTTTTTTGAAGTGGAAATTCCTCAAAATTATCCCCTGAATTTAAAACGCAAAATTTGGAGTCCAAATATCATTGAAAACGCCTCTCTTCATTTTTTCCCAAAGGTACGCCCTTTTCTTTTGGAACGGGCAAGTCCCAGAAATCCCCCCGCATTATATTTTAAAAGCGGGCTTTTGTTTTGGTTTAAAATTTGGTCCCGTCCTGTCGGGGAAAACGCAAGTCCGGGCCATCCCCCCGCATTATATGTCTGCGGGTCTCTGTTTTTTTAAAAGGGTAATTTTTGTCTAGATATTTTCGCCAGCTCTGTTTTTCCAAATTTATCTGTGTTTATTTGTATAAGCCACCCAACCCCGGGATAACCCCCTTGAAGTTTCTGCTCTGTGGGGAGCTATTTGTACCCTCCCCCCGTTTACGCACCTGAAGGCCCTAATGCTCATTTTAAAAATCATCATAGTTGAGTAAAAGTTGCGAGCGGGTGGTTGGGGAAATTGGGGTTTTGGGGGCCAAATTTAAATTTCCCAAAATTTTTCTAAGGGGGAATTTAAAAGGGTGGCATTCCTCAAAAATTTTTCCCTGAATTTAAAAAAGCGACGGGGGAAAGCCCCGGTAATATCATCGGGACTACCCCTTTTCATTTCTTCACAGGGTTGGGCCTTGTCTGGGGAACAGAAATTTTCCCAGCCACCCGGGACCGCTTTTATATGTTTGCTGTCTTGCTTATTTTTAAAGGGTACGTCCTGTCTTTTGGAAAAAGCAAGTCCCAGCCACCCCAACGCATTATATGTCTGGGCTGTCTCTGCTTTTTTTAAAATTTTGGTACGTCCTGTTGTGGAACAGCAAAGCCCCAAGCATCCCACCGCATTTTATGTCTAGTGTCTCTGTTTTGTTTAAAGGGTTTCGTCCTTCTGGGAAAACAGCAAGTCCCCCCCATCCCCCCCCAAATTTATGTTAGCTGTCTCTGTCAGTTTAAAGGGTACATTTTTTTTCTAGATTTTTTCCCCCAGCTCTGTTTTCCCTTTAATTTTATCCGTGTTTTTTTGTATACCCAATTAAACCCCAGATACCCCCCTTTGAAGTTTCTGTTTCCTGTGAGGTTATTTTTGCCCCACCCGTTTAGGGACCCCTAAAGGGCCCCAAAATGCTCTTTTTTAAACTCATCATAGTTGGTTAAGTTGCAGAGCTGTGGTCTGTTGGACCAAGGTCGGGGGGGCCCTTTTTTTTCCCCGTCCCAAAATTTTAAAAGTGGAAATTTTGAATTTGGAAATTTTGGGAATGGGAATCCTCAAAAATTTTATCCCTGAATTGAGCCGGAAGTGGCAGAAGGGAGGGGGACTTTCGCCTTTTTGAAAAGTTGTACCTTCTTTGCTTCCCTCCTTTTTTTCCATGCTTGCTTTTACTTTTCTACCTTGAGCCCCCTGCCTCCTATCTTCCCCCCTATTTTTGCCCTCGGGACTTTTTTCCCACTTAAGCTCCCTCTCCCCCCCTCACCTAGTACTCATCCCAAAAGCTTTTTTCCCCCTTTTCAACCCCCCAAAAACCTCCAGCTCACTTTTAAATGCACAAACGCTGCTCATATTAATCCTGCCCCATTGCTGTCTTTTTTCATTCCTGTTCTCGTGCGGGGGAAAATTCTCTCCCAACCCGGGCCCCCTTCCCTTTTAAAGGGCTCATCCCACCTCCTTAAGTCCCCCCAAAATAGAAACCCGCAAACCCGCTTCCCATTCGCTGTATGTTTTTTTTCTCCCCCCCCCCCCCCCTTTTAAGTGTGCTCTAGGGAAAACGCACGACCCGTCTGCAAAAAACCCTCACTGCTGTTCAAAACCTTTTTTTCTCCCCAAACCCCCCCTAACCTGTGGCCTTCACAGAAACATGGCTCCAGCTTTTGGGACCCCGCTTCCCTTGCCGTCTCACCTTTTGGTGGGCTTAACTTCCCCACCCCCCCAGACCTGAGAACGGCCCCGGGTGGGGGATTTGGGCCAAAATTCTTCCCCCAAATTTGCAATTCCCAGGTCCTTCCTCCTGCCCCCTCCTCACTTTCCCTCCTTTGGGGTTTCCACACCCTCAAAATCTTTCAGCCTTTTTCCCCATCAGAGTGCAGTTTTTAAACAGCCCCCCCGGCTCTCCCCGCCGGGTTTTGGATAAATTTTTCCGCCGGGCTCCCACACTTCCTCTCTTTTGAAAGGGCCCACCCTTTATCATGGGTGATTTCAATCCCCCTTGTTTACCCCAAAAGTCTCTTTGCCCCCCAGGTTTCCTTTATTAAACCCCCTCTCATGGCCCCTCGCAGTTTACGATCCCCCCAAAAACCCCAAGGATGGGGCTTTGGACTGGGGCTTCTGTCATCTTTCCCCAATTTCAAAATTCAATAATTTTTCCTTTTTGCTCTTTTCTGACCCCAAATTTATTTTCCTTCTTTTCACTAATTTTTGCCTTCTCTGGAAAAACCTGCCCCTCATCCCCCCCTTTTAAAAAAAACCCCTCCCTTTAAAACTAAAGGGAAATCAAGACAAAACAGTCCCCCTTTGCCCCCAAAACTCCTCCCTCTCCGTCCAGACAGGCTGTTTAAACTTTTCAATGAAATCTAAAAACCTCCTGGACTTTTTGGGGACCACTCAAAACCGCACCCCCGGTCGGCGCCCCCAGCCTTGGCCCCTCCCTCAGCCCCGTTTTCTCCAGCGATGTTCCAGGTTTTGCTGAGGGCTGTGGGAGAAAGTCAAAGCCCACTGGAATTTTTCCCCTTCAAATTCTTGCTAAAGGGCTTACACACTGCCCCCCCTGCCCAAAAAAAATTTTTTAAAAACCCCCCTTAAACTACAACCCCACAACAAACCCAAAAAGCTTTTTTGACCCTTACTCCCTCCTTTAAGGTTTTTAAAATTTTGGTCCGGTCCAATGTCCCCTGTGTGAAAACCTGGGCCCCTAAATTTAAAAAAACCCAAAAATTTTAAAAAATCCGGAAAAACCAAAACCCCCCATTTTTACCCCAATCCCCCAAATTAATTAAAAACCAAATTTCCTTTTCCCTTTGACCACACCGGGTCCTTCCCCCCATCTACTCGCAAAAAATTGAAAGGGGGAAGGGAGAGGAATTGGGGGAAGTGGTTTCCCCCGGGGGCTTAATTTCCCTTTCCCGGGGGCCCCCCCGGGGGTTCGCCCCCACCCCCCCCACCCCCCCCCCCCGCTTCTTTTTCCCTTTTAACCCCCCCCCCCCCCCCCCTATCCCCCCCTTTCACTCCCCCCCCCCCCCAAAAGGGTTCCCCCTTTTTTTCCCCGCCCCCCCCCCCCCCCCCCCCCCCCCCCCCCCCCCCCCCGCCCCCGTCCCCCCCCCCCCCACCCCCCCCCCCCCTTTCTTTTCCCCCCCCAACCCTTAACCCCCCCACTCCCTTTCCCCCCCCCCCCCCCCCACCCTTTTTTTGGGGACCCCTTTCCCTCCCCTTTTTTTAAAACCCCCCCCCCCCCCCTTCTTTCCCCCTTTTTTTCATTAAAAAAGGCCCCCCCCCCCCCCCCCCCCCCCCCCCCCCCCCCCCCCCCCCCCCTGCTCAATTTTAAAGAACCCGTTTTTTTGGTGGCCCCCCCGATTTAAATTTTAAAAACCGGGAAAAAAGGTCTCTAACCCGCCCCTTTATCTCTAAAAATCCCGGGAAAGCTTGGTTTTTACTCTCGCCCTAATCCCCTTCTCTCTGCCCAAATCTCTTCTTGCCCGCTGCTTTTAGGTTTTGCACCCCTTTTAATTTCCCGGAAAATGCCTTTGTTAAAGTCCCCCAAATGCCTACCTAACCCGCAAAATTAAAGGGGAGTACTCTTGTTTTTCTTTTTCTTGGATCTCTCTGCAGCTTTTGACAATGTGGAAAAACAAATTTCCTTTAGCATGCTCAGCACCATTGGGCCCCCCAGGGAAAAAGCTCTCGCTTTTGGGGGCCCCATTTCCCAAACCCCTTTACCCCTCCCTTTGTGTCTCAAATTTTTTGGTTCGACCTCCTCTCCCCCTTCCTCTTGCTGTTGGGGTTCCCTCAGGGGAATTTTGTTTAGGGGCCCCCTCCCCTTTTCATTTTTACACAGCCCCAAATTTGGGCAAACAAACGTAAAATTTGGCTTCCGTTCCTTCTTATGCGGGACAACCCCCAAATTTACACCTCCTCCCGTGACATACTCCAGCCTTGCTTCAAAACCAACCCAGTGACGGTCGGGTCCGCTGTCTCTGACATCATGTCCTCTTCCCTTTTGAAAATAAAAATCATTTTGCTGAACTTCTTGTCTTTCGCCCCTCTTTACCAACCCCCCCCCCCTTTTTTTTCTGTTTCTGTATTTGGTACCACCATTTTCCTAGGCGCGGCCCGCTGTTTTTGGGGTTTTATTTGATTTGATTGAAATTCTTTCCCCCTTTATCCCAAACCCTTGCCCCCTCCTGTCACTTGCCCCCTCAAGAATTTTCTCCAAAACCCTTTCCTTTTTTCACTGTGGGAAAGGGCCCCCAAACTTTAAATTAAAGCTTTTTATTCTTTCCGTCTTGTTTCTGCAAAAAACCCTTTCTTTCGGTCTCCCCCTCTGGCCCAAAAATCTCCCCTCTCCCAAAATTTTCCAGAATGAAACAGCCCGGTTGTCTTTCTCTCCAGCCCCCTTTACTGATGCCTTTAAACCCGTGTCATTTTCCTGCACTGGTTTTCCCCACAGTAAAGGTTTTGTTTAAAAATCAGCACTCTCAACCCCAAAGCTCTCCCAAAGGGGTGCTCCTCCCTAATTCCTCCCCAGCTCTGTTACCCCCCTAAAGTGCTCTCCGCTTGCTGATTGTTTTCAGACTTCATTTTTCAATAAACCCAAAACCCCCCATGGGCCCCCCTAAAGATTTCCCCCGTGGGACCAAAATTTTCTGGAATTTTTCTAACCCCGGGCGATCGGAAAATTTTAAACCCCCCCACAGTTTTTTTTGGGGCCCTGAAAATTTCCCTCTTCTGGTTGGCCCACCCAAGATCCTTTAAAAAGCTATCACAAACATCTGTAAATCCCTGCACTTGGGGAATCACAGGCACTTATTGTATATAGATGTTTCAGTCTGGGGGGCCCGGTTATCCCTTTTTCATGTTTAAACCCCCCCCTATTTATGAAAAAATGGCCCAAAACCTTTTTAAATTGGCACTTCTTACCGTTTTGTTTAAACCCCTACTCCCTAATAGATTGTTAAAACTTCAAGAGGGGGGCCCCCAACCTTGTGTTCATTTGTAAGTTTCTTTTAATGTTTAATGACGGTTTTTTGTTTCCCTTTTTTTTGTTTAAAATGCTGCGGATATGGTTTTGGGGCCTTTAGAAATTAAAGATTTTTATTTTTTTAAATTTTATTAAATTTAAAGGTACTTCAATTATGGTACGGAAAACAGCGGATTATGAAACCATGGCCGAGGGGTGTTAAAATTGGATTTGGACCCGGGGTTGAAAGAAGTTTTCCCAAAGCTCTTTAATTCCGCCGGTAAAATTTTCCCCTCAAGGGATCTAGGGTCTTTTCCCCCCCCAAGGTGTCCCCCAGCACAGTGAATGATCCAGCTCCAGCAAATGGAAATGGTTTACCGTTGGGAAAGGGCCGTGTTCTATCACCCCAAATCTTGTTTTTTTTTCCCTATACAGAAAATTATCCTGTACTGCAAATTTGGGGAAACCCAAAAGACGCCTGTTCTTGGGGGACCCCATTTATAACTTTTAAAGCTTTCCTTTTGCGTTTTTTTTGGAGGGGTTTCCCCTTTTTTGTTTAGTTCCAAAGTTACCTTTTTGGGGCCCCCAAAAAAAGCAGAAAATCTTTTTTGGGGAAACTTCTTTTTGCATCCCCAGCTAGGCCCCTTTTAAAGGAAAAAATTTTCCCAAATTTTTGGTCCCGTTGTCCCCTTTACTTAAAAAATAGACCGCTTTTTAAAAATTATGATTTTCTGACCCCCATTTGGGCCCGCTTATTTTCCCAAAACTTCAGAAATTTGGGAAAAAACATGGCCAAAATTATAACAGGGTACTTTGGGTCCGTTACTTTGCCAAAATACGATTCACAGTCCCACATGGAGTTTCCACTGTAACTACTGCCATGGGATAGTCCTTAGTGTCCCTATGAATGCACACCGCTCCCAGGCAGCGGGCTTGGAGTTTTTTAGGCTATGTTCACACGGCTTATTCACGCCGTAATTGCGGGATGGATTCCGCCCACAATTACGGCGTGTGTACGGGGGCGGGAGGGCCGCGACGTACGGCGAGCGGGGAGAGGAGACGGAATCCACAGTTCTCTATGAGAACAGAGGGTTACCGTAATGACAGGGATGGATTTCAGCCGTATTTGCGCGCAGTACAGCTGTAATCCATCCCTGCCATTATGGTGATCCACAGTTCTCGTAGTGAACTATGGATTCCGTCTCCTCTCCCCCTTTTGCGAAAATCGGCGAGCGGGGGAGAGGAGACGGAATCCATAGTTCTCTATGAGAACTGTGGATTACCGTAATGACAGGAATGGATTTCAGCCGTATTTGCGCGCAGTACGGCGCACAATACAGACTTAAAATCTGTCCCAAAATCAGCCGTGTGAACACTGCCTTAGAGTCCATCAAAGTAGCCCGAACTAAAGTCACCAGACTCCCGGAGTCCATTAGTGCTTTCAACGAATGGCCTCTTATGCGTAGTGTTAAGGCTTCTAGATTCTGATTCATCATGCACTGTTCTGTGGCTGTGGCCTGGTGCTCCTGCGATTGGTCTCATTTCGGGCCATTACTTCTTCTTCGTGCACATGTTTTTGTTGCGCACTGGCCTCCTGTTGTGCAGTAACCACTTGTTGGAGGTGGAGGTTTGTTTGATTGTTTGATCAGCTTGTCCATTTTAGCGGTTTCGTCCTGTAGCGTAGTGGCAGGTTTCACCAAGGACATGGTTCACCACAATTCCCTCTTTAAGATGCCCGCGTCTTCCACCATATGTAAGCAGGCGCCACTCTCAGGATCGCAGTCCAATGCAGACAGAGACACAGACAGGTTGCTTTGGTTCCAACACGGGTCCTCCCGTGCTTTATTAGCACAACAGGTTTACAGCGGGAAACGTATGCCAGATACAAAACAAAATGGTAAACAAACAAAACACCTGCTCTTCTGAGCACTGGCTACACAGTGCAGTTCCCTCACTATACCTGGGTCAGGAAGCAGTTTTTATAAGAGATCCTGGATATCTCAAGTGAGACGCTCCTGAGGCCAAACTCCTTGACCTGTTTAACAGACCCACCTGGTCAGCTGACTAGCTGACTTATAAAGGCCAGCCAAACCCTGGACTGGAAAAAGGGGAGCAGACACCCATTCAACACTTTGTCTACTCCTGATAAAAGCCGTCCTGGGTTTTGGCTGAAGCAACCATACTACTACGGGTAAACGTACGTCAACCACTCACAACACACACAAATGGCTTCTATCTCACCAAAGCCAGGTAACCTTGGTGACATGTTACTTATTATTTCTTTGCCTGGTGTAAGCCAGAAGTCTAGGTGGGATGTACACCCCATTGAGAACCTTCCCAGCTGCCACCTTACAATATTATATATTATATTATATATTTATATATTTATATAAATTTATATATATTATATTATATTTATATAATATATATTATATATAAATAAATATGTATATTGTGGCAGAGCGAACTACAGGTAGTTGCCCGTTTCTGCCACTAGGCGGGGTTATATGGAGAGGTATAAGCAAAATGCCCCCAAGGGTTCTTGGACTTGGTGGGTTTGGAGCAGATGTATGTTTTGTCAGCCACATAAGTGGTTGGCAGATGTTTTTTTGGTTATCTGGGTTTGGTCTTATTGGGGGAAAGTGTGGGGGGGTGTCTACTCCCCCTGTTCCGACCCGTTTTGGATAGGGCTGGATTCCCATAAAAAACCCGGGGGCCTTCAGGTGTCGGGGGCATGGTCTGCTCCTGAAAGTGGAGCAGAGGAGTGGGGGAGGTTGGCCCCCGAGGGGTGC
>JAODAL010040841.1:0-36481 GCA_025379985.1 Phyllomedusa bahiana
GAGGGAGGGAATATGAAATGAGATGGGGCAAAACCCCCTTTAAGAGTTTATTTGTTGCCCTAAAACCCAAATCAAGCCCCTTTAATTCAATTGCTCTGAAGGAAAGGGGGCTCGATTAGTTGCTATGGGAAGGTTTCGAGCTTCACGTTTATAAACATGTCCCCCCAAGTTTTGAACCAAGAGTACTCTGTGTTGCATAAGGAGCCCATGGGTCACTTAGCTGTCTCCCCAATGCTGTGTGTCACACTCGGGGAGGCCACTGTTTCTGTCTCAGCCCTCCGTACTCGCCTTTTCTTTTACAGAGTTAGTCACTGGAATCACAAGCTCCATGGCCTAGTCAGCACTCGGTCAGCTCTAGTCGTCACAGCCCCTCTTTTTCTTTCCTTATTGTGACCTAGTACCATACCTACCTTGTGTGTATAAACTGTCTTGTAGCTACACATAAAGCAAGGCAGGGGAAAAAATAGTGTGTGTGAGGGTCACAGGTACAGTGCAAGATACAAACTGGTAATGGCTGGGGAGGGGTGGGGGGTGGCAATATTCCAGCTATACAGGGCCTAAGGTTACTTCTAGCAGCCCTGGTTACAGTTCACCCCAGCATTGCCACAGCATTATCTTTTATAGCAGAAAGCATATGGTTAACTAGGCTTTGCCGCATTTTACCAGCTGTCCTCAGTGAACGGAGGAGACGCACATGCATGCACAGTTCTCCCCGTTTTTTTTTTTTCGATGGCGGTTTCAAATTTAGCCAAGTGTGTATTTAGCTATATGAATAGAGGAGAGCTGTGCAAGTACACCATCTTCTCATTTACTGAGCCCGGCTAATAGCATGAAACCGTAAAATTTCACAATTTCTTACAATGTTATATCTTTATTATTTACAAAGAAAGAGCTCCACACAGCGTGCACTGGCTTCTTGCTCAGTGTGCTGTTTCTCTGTTGTGGGAATGTTCACACAGCGTTTTGGATCTGAAAATCGCACCCAAAATCGCTGTGTAAATCGGATCCAAAACGCATCCAACACTAAGGTGCGTGTTTGGATGCGGTTTTTGCTGCAGCAGGAACGCATGTTTTAAATAGGGTGTCTGCTGCATAGTTTCGGATCAAAAATTGAAATTGACAAAATTCTTTCAGCGGATCCGAAAGACACCTCAGAAAGACGCAAGTAAACACACATCGCGATTGAAGCAATGTAAATAATGCACATTGTTAGATGCGTGTTTGGGTCCCAAACACGGATCCAAAAATGCATCTATAAACGGATCCAAAATTGGTTCCAACACACTGTGTGAACATGCCCTTATTCCTTTTAGACATTTATTATGGAATCTGTCAGCTGGGAGTTACCGATTGGGGGGGTGTCTGCACAGTCTGGGCATTGTTTCCCAAACCCGTGGCCAGGACACGCCTCTTTTAAACCTCAAGTGGGGAACACCCATTTGGGCTGATTTAGTAATACAAATTTAAAAAAAAAAAAACCGCACCAGACAGAGTGAGGCTATGTCTACACTTAGGGAAAATACATTGGGATTTTGGCCAATTCAGTATTTAAAACCCCGAAAATCTGACATAGACTGAATATAAAATTGTCGTAGGCATAAACACAGATTTTTTCGCGGTTTTAAAAATCGTTGGAAATTTTGGGTATTCCGCGGATTTGCTGTCACCCCCTACATTCAATACATGTCAGCGACGGCAACCCGAAAACCGCCCACGGTTTTAGAAAAAATGTCCCCCCCCCCCCAAAAAGGGGTCCACAATGTTAAAAATGTCGTTGTTTTTTGGACAGCTTTTTTAACCAATTTCGTGTGGGCACACCCTTTTATAAAGAAGGATGCTCCAGAATTTTTTATTTACGGGAACACAAGGATTTATCTAAACATCCATTAAAACGCCACAGTTCCTTTAAAGCATTAGGGTGATCAATAAGTTTCCATTCCCGAGGGTAAAAAAAAAAAAAAAAAAAAAAAAAAAAAAGCCCCAAATAAACGATGTTTTTAAAATTATTGTATTACATTTGGCGGATTAAAACCCCTTTCTATGAGAAGGAAAACATTTTTTATAGGGCCTTTTGGACAGGAATAGCGGGGCACAGAGTTTATTTTCTAGGTCGAGTCCAGGCTGCCGCGCTTCACATATTCCAAAACCCAAAAAAGGGTTTAATGAGCAATCTGATTTGTGCTTGTTTAGTGAAAGATGTCCCCTGCCCCTGCTTCTAATGTATCGTCATTTAGAGGCTGCTAAGAGCTGCTTAGCATTCCATGCTTCAGTGGAAGGAGACAGGATTACAAGCCCCAGCTTCCTGCCCTTCTATCTACACTGGTTCACCTTTGTCAAAAAACACCCTTTTAAAAACCGGGATTCTCTTGCTTTATGGCTGATGAAAACCTCTTGGATATCAACCAACAAACTTTCCAGACCTCCTGTCAAAAATGTAAATTACAAAAGGGAACACTGGAACGAACTCAAAGAATTTACAGTTCTCTATGTTCCTGTTAGACAAATTTTTAAAAAATTGCCGCACAAAATTTTTTTTGAGTGACTTTTGTGCAAAACACAGAGCTTGTGTAGGGAGTCATCCCATGTATGTGCCCCTTTTTTTAAAAATTGTAGAAAAATTTTCATATTTTGTGCCCTGCCTTTTTTGTTTTATTCAGCGGCTAAAGCTGTGGTTTTGTTGGCAGGGTAAAGGGTTTAATTAAAAAAAAAAATAAAATTTAATAATAATTTTTTATTTCTATAGCGCCAACAATTCCCGCAGCATTTTACAAATTAAGGGTAAACAACAGCATTACCTTTAAAAGTACTTAAAAATGGACACAAGGTGTGGGGCCCGTCTTTGAGAGTTAAATCTATTGGGGGTGTATGGGGAAACATACGGTAAGAATGCCAATTTTAAAAGGGTCCCCCCTTTTTTTTCATAAATAGGGGGGGGTTTTTACATGAAAAATGGATAAACCCCTGCCACCTACAGTAATCTATATACGATAAGTGCCTGGATGCCAAGTGCAGGGGGGTGACGATGTGTGTGATAGCAGTTGGGGATCTTGGTGGGCCAGATGAGAAGAGTTTTTTCAGGGCCCCTTAAAACTTGGGGTTGTGAATGTGCCTGAGCCCGTGGGAAATTATTCAGAGAATTTGGGCCGCCGTGTGAAATTTTGGGAGCGGGCTGGGAGGTTTCATGATTGAGTAATGTAGTCTGTTTTCATCAGCAAGCGGAGGGGGAAAAAGGGTGGGGTGCAGAGATAGGGAGGAATGTGGGGAGGGCAGCGCTGTGGAGCTTTATGGTGAAAAGTGTGGTTTATACTGTATCCTGTACGGGATGGGAACCAGTGCGTGACTGACACGGGTAGAGGCATCGATAGCGGTGGGGGAAAAAGGAAAAACCCTGGCTGCTGCATTTTGGACAGTTTGGAGGGGGAGAGTTTGCAAAAGGGGAGATAAGCAAGGATTGCAGTATCAGCGAGAAAGTAAAGCAGTAATGAGATTTTTGGTCGTTTCCCAGTGAAAAATGGACGGATTTTGGGATATTTTGGGTGCGGGTGACAGGAGGGACAAGGGTTGGGTTAGGGGGAGAAGTCGATCGGAATCCAAAAAAAACCCCTAGAAGGGGGCCCTGTCCCTGGAGAAAATGGGGTCCACATAAAAAACAAAAATAGAGGGGGGGGGGATGGTTTTAGTAGTGGCGGAAAGCAAGAAGTTCAGTCTTAGTGAGGTTTAGTTTCAGATGGAGAGAGGGGACATGATGCCCGAGACAGCGGACGCAGTCATGGTTTTGTAGCAAGGCGGGAGTGAGTCCGGGAGGAGGTGTTTTAAAGGGTGTCACCCGCATGAGTGGTACGGGAACCCAAAATCTACTGATGGTTTGCCCAAGGGGGGGCTGTGTACAATAAAAAGAGGAGAGGAGCTAGGACTGATCCCTGAGGAAACCCAACAGAAAAGGAAGAGGGGAAAGGGGGTGGAACCAGAAAAAGAGACACTGAAGGAGCGGGCGAGAGGTGGACGAGAACCAAGCGGAGCGGTTCCTGGGGCCAAAAGGGGGTAGCAGCTGGGGGAAAATGGTGTCCACGTTCAAATGCTGCAGAGAGATCCAAAAGAAGCAACAATGAGTAGTTACCCCGAAATTTTGCTGTTAGGGGGGCCTTTGAGACTTTAACTAAGGCAGTTTCGTGGGTGTAGGGTGCGGAAACCTGATTGCAGGGGTCCGAAGAGGTTAGCAAAAATTGGGATTTTGGCGAGATTGACCCAACGTTCCGGAGTTTGAGATGAGGGGAGGTTAGAGACTGGTCGGTAGATACAGCACGGGGGGTCCAGAAGGGCTTTTTTTTGTAAAAGGGGTTATGATGGCTTTTTTGAAGGAAGATGGAAAGATCCCCGTGGGGAGAGAAGGTTACAGAAAACAGTAAGGTGAGAGAGGACAGCTGGAGAAATAGACGGCGAGGTGGGATGGGAATGGGTTTTCAGAAAAGCAGGGGGTGGGACGAGCAGACAGGAAAGCCTGGACACTTCTTCCTCTGTCTCGGGGGGAAGGGCTGCGAGTGATTAGGGGACGTGCGTGGAGGGAAGGATGGGTATTATTTGGGGGCTTTAGTATTTCCTATCCCCAAAACACAAAATATCCTTCTGCTTGTTCCCTGTGGCTTGCTGTGAACACCCTCTTCATTTTCTCATCTTATTCATCCTTTATTTGCTCATACTTGCCCACAAAATTTATTTTGTATTGTCTTATAATATTTGATGTATTATATTTCCTTTTTAATATTGGTTGTATTGTAGTTTTTAAAGAATATATTGTATTTAATTGCCTTATAATACTTATGTTGTATTGTCTTAAACTTATTTTGTATTATATTGCTTAAAAATATTTTTTGTATTTCTTATGTTTGCTTTTTAAAACTTTTGGGGTTTTGCCCGAAGTGAGTTCCTTTCCAACAGGTGTACTCCCTCTTTAGGCTTGAAAAAGGGCGTTGTTTTTTTTGGTTTAAAAAAACAATACCTCCTCTGTGAGTCCTCCTCCCCTCCCATGCACGGTACTCGTTCTCTTTGTTGGCAAACATTGTTTTGCTAATCCACAGAGGGAACTGTATTGGCAAACTGTATGCGTTTATTTCTTCCTTTTATTTGTCGGGGAGAGATAAGCTCAGAGCAGCCTTGTTTCATTTCCCTTTACTGCGGGTGAAGAAAGAGATGGGGGGGGGCTTGCAGGGAGCATCTGCTGTTTACTCAATAATTACATTACAACCCGTGGATTCTCTATACAAAAGGCAAAGATCTTTCTCCCCCGTCCCCTTTAAAGTCTTCTTTTTCCCTGCAAACAGATACAAATGCAAACAACGCAAGCACTGGCTATGATCAGCTGTCCTGTGACCTGTTTAATGGTCGAACTGAGTAGGAAACCTAGGGCATGTCATGAAGGCTGTAGCTTGCACCTAGAGGCTTATGACATTTTTTGATGACATATATTTAGAAAAGTGATTAAATAGCCATTTTGGAGGATCCCACGTCATCATTACATTGTGGCAAAACCCCTTTAATAAATAGTAAAAAAAAAATTGCATAGCTCACCAACTTGTATGCACCAGGTGAAAGTGAGTAGCTCATACTGGATATCCCAGTTGAATACCAGATCAGCCTCATGAGTCCTCAATTTCAGAAAGAATTTAATTATATTATGTTACTTGAGTTTTTTGAGCTTTTTCGGTTTGCCTTTATCATAATAATCCAAATATATTTATTTTTCTTTTGATTAATCATGATTGTGTACATGTCTTCTAAATGTATATGCAGACAATATGCAATTCATTTTCTATCTATATGACAATATACAGTATGTATAATTTTTTAAACCAAAATGTTATGAAATGCGAATATGTACTTCTTTTCTCTAGGATCCTGCAATATAGCCGTAAATCGACATACTTCAATGCAGTCAAGTATATTACTATTCCTTAAGATCACGATATTGCAATTTGTATTACATATGCATTCATATTATTAGTTTCTGTAATGGATATACATTTATTTGTAGTATCATACGGATAGACTACCGTTCAAAAGTTTGGGGTCACCCAGACAATTTTGTGTTTTCCCTTATACTTTTATTTATCAAATGAGTTTGAGCAAAATGAATAGAAAAAAGTCCAGACATTGACAAGTTAGAAATAATGATGTTTTTATTGAGTAATAATATTCTACTACACACTTTGCTTCTTCGTCCGCTCCCCTTTGGCAGCAATTCCAGCATGCAGAACCTTTGGCATTCTAGCTGTCATTTGCTGAGTAATCTGAAGACATTTCACCCATGCCTTCCAAAGCCGCCTCCACAATTAGATTGGCTTTTGATGGGCACTTTTTGACAATACATACGGTCAGGCTGCTCCCACATACAAGCTCATGGTGTTGAGATCTGTGACTGCGCTGGCCTCTCCAATTACAGATAGATACCAGCTGCCTGCTATCCTCCTAAATAAGTCTTGCATAATTTTGGAGAGGTGTGTAGCTTTGGTCATATAGTCCTTGTTGGCAGCAGTGAACGGATAGGCTCCAAGTCAGCCGCCCCCCAGCAGGTATGGCATGAGTTGCAAAGATGGAGTGATAGCCTTCTTTTTCAAATATCCATTTACCTTCGTACAAATCTTTCCCCACTTTTACCAGCACCAAAGCAACCCAGACCATCACATTACTTCCACCAATGCTTGACAGAAGGCGTCAGCATCTTCTGTCCAAGCGATCTTCTATTGGTTTCTGCATCTCACCAATTGTTTCTTCTGTGTGATTCCAAACACCTCAAACTTGATTCATCTCCAATTAACGACTGTTTTTCCAATCCTTCTCTGTTCAATGGTCTGTGTGTTCAGCCCATATTAAACTTTTCCTTTTATTACCAGTCTCAGATAGTGGCTTTTTTCTTTGCCACTCTGCCTAAGGCCAGCAGTCCCGGAGTCGCCACTTACTGTAGACGATGACCTGCGTTTTGCGGGTACTAATATGTAATGAACCTGACAGTATGTGAGAATACACTGCGAGTGCGTACGATGTCTCAGACTAGAGACCTAATGTACTTGTCATGGTTGCTCAGATATTGTGAGGCGGGGCCTCTCCACTTTCTCTTCTATCTCGGGGTTAGAGCCTGTATGTGCTTTCCTCATGATGAAAGGAGTAAGTACACGACGTTGTAGGAAATCTTTATTTCAGTGTGTCCTTGGCGACTTATTCTCCAAGAATAGCCTTCATCTCTCAGCACAAGAATAGACTGTCGAGTTTCACATGAACAGTTTCTCTTTTTCTGGTCAGATTTTGCGAGTTTAATTGAACCAACAAATGTGTAATGCTTCAGATTTTCAACTAGCTCAGTATAGTAAAGGTCAGTTTTATATAAGCATCGCTAAAATTCAGCAAAACTGGTTTTTTTTCCACCCCCCCCCTTGTGGCTTAACGATAAATTGCAGCACAGGTTGTCAAGGGTGTTTCAAAAATCCAAAGCTTTCTTAGCACAGTAGCAAACACAATGTTCCCAATAGAACACTGATTGACGGTTGTTGAATGTGCCTCTATACACCAATGTAGATAAAGCATTAACAACCAGGCGTTTGCAGCTAGAATAGTCATTACCGACACATTAACAATGTAAAGAGTGTATTTCTGATTCATTTAATGTATAAGCTCAATGAAAAAAACTGTAGCTTTTCTTTCAAAACTAAGGACAATTTTTAAGAGACCAAACTTTTGAACGGTATACCTACTTCATCACATCATTGTCGTTTTCTTACAGTCTTTCCTATTGTATGATCCAGGTGTTTATCTTTACTCGCTTTTCAATTTATGGTTGCTCTGGTCTTTTAAAAGATTCATACCTTTATGCTCAATATCACATACTCCCAATTAAGGACCAGGATTTTGGAGCCAGATACAGGTCTATGAGCGTTCTTTTAACTAATATGGAATAAACTTTTTTGTTTTTATATAAGTTATATATTTTTTTCCATTGAATTTCTTTTCCATTTTGGTATGCTGTACTACATGGCTTTTGTTTTGATGATCTTATAATACTTAGGTAGTATTGTGTTGTATTGTATTGCATTATAATACTTGCATTGTATTGCTTTTAATACTTATGTTGTATTTCCGTGCAATACACTTAAAGGGGTATTCTCATGCTACTTCCATTTTCACTTCAGGGAAGGATAACTGGCCACGCCAATGTGGCTCTCTCCATTCAGATTTGCTCGGCTATACCTAGAAATCCCATAGAGTTGTATTCTTCAAATATAATGCCCTGTGGCTACCATGGTGCAGAATGGGAATAGAGGTAGCAAGATTGGAATAGCTCTTTAACCCCTTACCAACATATGTCATACAGTAACGTTGTGAGGTTAGTAAGGGGGTGTGGAGTGGGTTCACTGAGCCAACTCCATGGCAGTTGCAATGACTGCTCGTTGCAGCCAGGACAAGCAGCCATTTTAGTCCTTTAGATGCTGCAGTAAATGAGACCGCAGCATGTAGGTAAATGAGGAACTGGGCTGTGTGTGATTTCATTGCCCAATCACCTCCTCTCACCTGCAATGAGGTCACAGGGTGCCCATCAGTTGTCGAGGCAGCAGATGGCCTAATGAAAGCGTCCGTAGCCCCCATCGTACTACTGCTATTTCACTCTGCCACAGGCAGAGTATCATAGGAGAATCATTATTGCAAATAGGTCTGGAAGGATCAAGAGAAAAGGGGGCAAATGGATCGAGAAATCAAAGGAACTGTAATGTTCGGTTGGGAATGCCTGATGATATGGGGTTGTTTCACACCCAAAAGCATTGGATATGTGACCAGGAGCGTTGATGGTCTCACTACTGAGCTATATGTGAGTATCCTATAACATGAGATCCTTCGTACACACGAGTTCTATGGATATGAAAAGGACAATAGTGTTCCAGCAGGACAATGATCTGAAGCATACATCAAGGTGGAGAAGGAATGGTTCAATGACAATGAAGTAGAGTTGCTGGTTTGGCCCCCACAGTCTTCAGACCTCAACCCAATCGAACACGTGTTCATACTCAAGTGAGTCGACCGGTATGCACCAACATTGGGAACATGTTAAAGAGAGCTGGGATCAAATTTCAGCTGAGATATGCTTGAATTTGATTAATAGTATGCCCAAAGGATTCAGGCAGGGTTGAAAGCCAAAGGTGGATTTACAAAATAATAAAAATTCAAGTCTAGATTTCTAGGAACAAAACAGTAACAATGCAGTTACAGGAAAAGAATCTGCAGAACTAAACATATGCTAAATAGTTGAAAGTCAAATTTATGTATGAGATAGGCACGATGATGGTCTATAAAATAATGGTAGTCTCACATTCAAAGCTGTAGTGGATGATGAGATATGGAGCCTGAAATTCAAAAGTTCTAAACATAGTTATCATTTTGCTTGGCACTGGATGTAATAAAACAGTGAAACATATGTGTGTAAAAGCCCAGTTTATTAAAATATCCCATACGTTAAGCACCGTTGAAAAAAAAATACCCAGCAACAAAGTTTATTTTTTGGTCAGTTCGTGTCCACCCAAAAATTGGTATAAAAAGTGATCAAAAAGTCACTTCGTCATTTCATTGCCTGAATGTATATGTTTATTTGAACCTTTCCTTATTGTATCTATCTGATTGTGCAATAAAACTGTTCTTGAATACGAAAAAAAGTCACATGTACCTAAAATTATACCAATAAAAACTACAATTCAGTTTTCACAAAATTAGCCATCACTTACGTCTATAGTTTGAAAAATTAATCGGTCGCAGAAAATGGCGCTGCAACGCAAATTTTAGGAATGAAAAAAGTTCTACTTTTGTAAAACTACTAAAACATAACAAAAATTCTATAAATTTAAATCACCAGAATCATACTGACCTTCAGAATCCAGATACCATGTAATTTATGCCTAAGGCTATGTTCACACGGCTTAAAATGGGACGTATTTCAGTCTGTAATTAAGCGTTGGAGCGCGCAAATTACAGCTGGAATACGTCCCAGTCATTACGGTAATCCACAGTTCTCATAGCGAATTCGCTGCGGGGGGAGATAAGTGACATGTGAATTACCAGTGGCGTATATGCCGCTGGTAACGAAAGTCTATGGGCCGGCGAGGTGCCGGCCCCCCCGCACCCGCCCTGCCACCGTCCACACACGCCCCGCAATTAAGCCGTGGGAACATAGCCTTACAGTGAACTCCATAAAAATGAAAGCACCACAAACGTAGCACAATCATATATATATTTTTTTTTTTAGGTTTTACCGCGCAAAGAATTTTTTGTGGTTTTCCAGTACATTATATGTTATGGTCAATGAAACCAGTATTATTATTTATCTTAGAGCCCCCTTGGTTCCAGGGCGCTGTACAATCGGGTTACATACATAACATAGGTCAAACAATTACAAAGGTCACAAAGTAATAACGAACAACTAGTACAGAAGGAGAGAGGTCCCAGTACATCTTTTTCCGTAAAAAACAAGCCCTGATACATCTATATAGATAAAAAAAAAAATTAAAAAGTTATGGCTCTTGGAAGTGGAGGGGAGGAGGAAAAAAACCAGCATGAAGTATACAAAAATCACTGCACAGGAAGGAGTTGAGGGCATTTTACATGGGGCAATTACATTGTTACGATGAGCAATTATTTTTCATCGTTATGCGACTGTTGAACATGTTTACATTCCACAGTCAGCAAAAATGCACTTGTTTGTCAATGATCTAGTCAGATACAGTGACACTAAGGGCATGTCCCCACGGCACGGGTTTGCGGACGGTTCTTCAGACAGTTTGCGGTTTTGCAGACCGCCTGAAAAACTGGCCACAAACGAGCACAGTGGGGCGCTACGGAAAACCCGTGCAGCAGTCCCGTGGGCCGCCCGAAAAGCATTGTGCTTGCACATTCCGTCCTTGTGAAGGGGGAGGGCTTTTCTCTGCTCATCGCGGAGAAGAGGCGTCCCCCCTCGTGGCCGTGGGGACAGCCGCAAAATAGGACAAATACCGGTCGGATAAGCCGACCGGTATTTGTCCATTGCCATGTGACGCACCCTAATTGTTTATCAACGTTCTATCCCCCTGTGTAAATAGGCTAGTCAAGGAGATAGGAGGAAAGAAGAAATAAAGACAATTTTTTAAACAACTGAAATTAACTAATTTCAAATAGTGTTGAGCGATTGCGTTGGCTATCGACATCGGGCGATAGTCGATAGTCGGCCAGCAACGAAAAGGTTTTTCTATAGTCGAAAGTCTATCAACACCGATGACCATTAAAGTCTATGGGAGAGCAACAACACCTTCATTCTTACACCCAAACAGGGCTGGAGAAGCTGGAATTAACAGCCACAACAGTCAAATGGATACCTGCTACATCTTAGGCACAACACTTAGGCTATAAAAGCCACAGAAAAAAAGTCACACACCATTCACTATCCCTGTCTTGTACCACAGCATGACCCTTAAACCTGCCTCACCCACAAATTAAAAAGTGCCAGAAGGCAGTATTATTTGAACCATCATTTTACTTGAACTAGACATTGAATATCCCTGTCCTGGAACGCAGCATGACCCTAAAAACCTGCATGACCCACAGATTAAAAAGTGCCGGAAAAAGTAGTCTTTGAACCACCATTTTAGTTGAACTGGACATTGACAAACCCTGTCCTGGACCGCAGCATGACCCTTAAACCTGTCTGACCCACAGATTAAAAAGTGCCGGAAAAGGAGTCTTTCAACCACCATTTTAGTTGAACTGGACATTGACTAAAACGTTTCTGGACGCAGTATGACCATTAAACCTGTCTGACCCCCAGATTAAAAAGTGCCGGAAAAAGGAGTCTTTCAACCACCATTTTAGTTGAACTGGACGTTGACAAACCCTGTCCTGGACCGCAGCATGACCCTTAAACCTGTCTGACCCACAGATTTAAAAAGTGTCCGGAAAAAGGAGTCTTTCAACACCATTTTAGTTGAACTGGCATTGACTAACCTGTCCTTGCCTACGCAAGACCCAGGGCCGAGTTTACAGTGGGTGCGCGGTGAGAGCCCATGATGGCGTCCGTCATCAGATTAACACGCAGAGATAAAATTGCCCTGATGACGCAGCAACAACGAAACTGTCGTGCTGAACAGAGTGCGGAGTGTGAGAACTCCAGCCTTCCTCATACACAGTCAAGACCAGGGTAGCGCTTGCCCCTCCGTATGAGTGCGGACCAATTGAGCTTTCACTTGGAAATACTGGGGTTTTACGCTCCTGTTCCACCCAGGTGCCCTTTTCCTGGCATATCTTTTTCTCATTTTACTCAACGTGCTGAGAGGATATGGTCTCTGTACTTGTTCTCTGTCTGAGCTCATACACCATTTCCTTCTGAATAACTACATCTGGTCAAGTTTTCCGTACTCCCTTGTACAATTCAGAGGAATTTTTTTTAACAGCTATTTTGTACACGCAAGTCTTATTAGAAGTAGTTTAAATCTCTAGAAAACACATTTTTTAAAATAGGATGAATCCCACCATGTCTTTGTTTCTCTTTTTTTTTTTAATTATAATAATGGGTTTGTCTCTCAATACAGGGATTGATAGCTATGTTTAAAGATCTTGCAAAAACAAGTCATTTTGCAATATGTGTCCATTAACAGTGTCCTACCTATTCCCTGTTTCTGACAGCACCATCACCCTTGATAACCTTGACAATTGTGTAGTAACAAATGTCTGTTAGAAACAACATTTTTTATTTTATAATAGACCTGTAGTATAGCTGCATGTCACAGCAAAATGCCTCCAAAAATTCAAACGCATGACCCTTGGCCACTTTGGACAATTGTGAAAACAATGTCCCTATTAGAAACAACATTTTTATTAGAATAGACCTGTAGTTATTGCAGCATTTCAAACAGCTCCATGACCCAAAAAATATAAAAATGACTTCTCAGCCACTGTTAAAAATTGTGCGGGAGAAATGCCACTTAGAAGCCCCACATTTCTGTTCCAAAGGACGCATGATTATATCTTTATCTCACAGCAAAATACCCCAAAAAATTATAAATATGATCATACACCACTGTTTAAAAATTGTGAAGGGAAAAATGCCACTTAGAAGCCACATTTCTGTTCCAAAGGACCATAAATTATTGCTGTTATCTCACAGCAACATACCCCACAAAATTATAAATATGACTTCTCAGCGACTGTTAAAAAATGTGAGGGATGAAATGCCACTTAAAAAAAACCACATTTCTGTTCCAAGGACCTAATTCATTTGCTGTTCTCACAGCAACATGACACAAAAAAATTATAAAATGGATTTCTCACCACTGGTTAAAAATTGTGAGGCCACATCCCCCAAAACCATTGACAAATGCGAAAAATTCTAAATTAAGTGAGTAAAATGGAATATGGGTTTTGTCCATGAACCTTGGTGTCTTTTACAGTCCCTCACAGCAAAACCACAAAATGAACTGTAGGGAACTAGGAATAAAAATTGCAGTAAGAAATGATCATATTAAAAATAAGTTTTTCAGAGGATCGACGACATTTCTGTTTGGAGAGGAATGTGAAGTAAGACGTCCAGCAACTAATCGTTGACCCTCGGCAATTGTGGGCCACAACATCATCAGAGATCATGCCTGATTCATCTTGATGAAAATCAAACGATCCACATTATCTGTGGAAAGCCGATGCGTTTGTTCTTGTGATGACTCTGGCTGTGGCTGAGTCCGCTCAGATATGACGCTGGCATGCTCTGGGCTAGGACAACACTCTCTATAGCGTGGTGAGCCAGCTCGGACCATTTCGTCCATTTTGGATACCCAGAAGTCTATTGGGTCCGAAACATACAAAAACATCGGTGTTGAGACACAGATATTCGTGCACCATGACTTAAGCTGGTCTCTGGGTTTTGTATGTTGCCCTGCATTGCTGCGTTGGTGAGTGTAAAAAGATGCCAGAGGTCACCCATTAGGCTATCTGCCACCTTGCCTTCTGCCGCTACGGCTACTTGGCACTCAACTGCTACTGCTGTCACGTCGCTCGGCGTTGTTCCACCTGGGCATTTGGAGAACTGAAGCAGACCAACAGATGTCTCCAGTTGATCAATCAGCAAGGTCCCATTTCAGCATTTTACTCTCTATTTAGGTGGGAAGGAAGGAAAGTGCTGAGATTTTGTTTGTGTACCGGGGAATCCAGAGGGTGCCACCCAGTACTGTTTTTTCATTTTGGAAATGCCTTATGCGAGAACATGTTGGATAAATGGAGCATCCAAGCACTCATGTGAGAGATGAGCCTGATTTCCCAAGCTCCTTGGTCGAAGGCACGAGCAAACTGATCTTCCTCATCTTCCGTCCTCCCGCCCAATTCGCGCCAACCTCTTCCCAAGCAGGAACAGTACGGTAACATTTGTGTCTAGGAATACCTTCTCCTCCTCCTGCCATCCGCTGGCCTTCCGGCAACAGCTTCAAACACAGCCTGACATTGCCTGAGATGATGCACCCTGAGAGCTGATGCCCACCCTTGCACTAGCTCTGCTGGACCCCGAAACCACTGCCTAATGAAGACCGATGAAAAATGTGAAACTGTCGGCTTGGGATTGACGGAGGAGAGAGGCTCCGTAGTCCGCATCAGAGACGTCTCACACCTCCGTACTCAAGACGTGACCGAGTAGAATCAGAGGTCATCCCACGCTTCGTTCCAAACAACAAGAATCACACAAAGCATAAGGCTGACAGTGGCCTTGTCGCACTGACCCAATTAATGTGTTGGCTCTATCAAAACTGCAAGATAGGCGCAGAGCACTAATCACCAGCCACCACTCTCGGATGCTCAACACACCCGAGGACCGCACCGCTGCTAGTCAGGCCATGGGTCCCATCCTACTGCGTAATGGGCATTGCGCTGCTGCCATAAAAAAAAAAACAATCGCTGGAGCTGTGGAGGGATGGGAATTCCACAGCGTGATTGCCACGTCAACAATGAGAACAGTTGACAGGGACGCCGTAGCCTGACGTCTGCACCGCATTCCAGCGGGACGAAGCAGGGAGCGAACTGGCGAAGTGCGAACTCAGACCTCGATCCTTCTTCAGCAGGCAGTCCAAGACCCGGGAAGCCCTTTAGAATTTCTGGACGACCAGATTCATTACATGTGCCAGGCAATGGATCTGCTCCAGCTCACCGATCTTAAGGGGGCGCCCAGCAGATTTCGCCCGTCAATCCGCAACAACATGCCTGGCACAATGTTCTTGTCACCTAGCCAGCGCTCGTCCTCGTTGCGGAGAGCCGCCACAGCTCCTGACCTGTGTGGGGAACGGTCTCCAAGACAGATTAATTTCAAAAATCTGTCTTGGATACCTTGGGAAAAAGCCCTGCACCATCCCTGCGGTTTTGAAGAGCGGCGCCGACCTGTAGAGCCCACCGTCACCGCCCAGAGAACATCCACCCACTCACCCAGTGAGCTGTCACAGAGATATACGGCCTTGGACCGTGCTTACTATCCATTGTCGTGTCCAGAAGGGACTTTTTTACGGCCAACAGATGCAGACAACCGCGCTTGAAATTTTAGATGAACACGTGGCTGGCCAGGAGGGCAGGGAAACGGCTTTTCTGGCAAAGAAATGCCTGCTCGGCATCTGTAATTGGGTCAGACAAGGGCCATGACCGTGGCGGAACCCATCTGTGTCAACCCAGACGGAAAGGCAACATTTCCAAGGGCCAAAAGCCTGGCAATGGCCGAGCATACAGGCTTTGCTTTGGGATGGTTTGGTTAAAGTGTTTCTTCTGCTCCAAAAACCTGGAAACAGAAGGCTGGCTGCTAGACTGGGTCCCGCTGTTACGGCGTGCAGGTCGTCAAACTAGGAGGAAGAAAGGGGTAGGATGGTCTCTGTTTTGGTGCTGGTGGTACTTCGGGGCGACGGTGGGAGGCTGAAGCGGGAGGCTGATCCCAGATCATGACTCAGGAGAGACATGGGCCCAGGCTGAGGAATCTTGGTGGTGGCAGAGGAGGAGGAGGCGGAGATAGAGGGTGTGACAGTGGTTGGAGGCCCAGTGTCGGTCTGGCCTTCTTTTTGGCCAAGTGTTTCCTCCATTTCAACTCAAGCATTCGCTGCAAGTGACTAAACATGTGGGAGGTGGTTAACCACTTAAGGTTCTTGCCTCTACTTATGCGTTTACGGCAAAGGCGCATTATATGACAACGCTGGGTGAATCGAGGGCTTTCCTCAAATTGAAGGCCCAGGCCTTGAGAGGTCCTGGACCATTTTGACAGGCGATAAGCGAGGACGGGGTTTGCGCTGAAACGTTGGGTGGCGGAAACATATCAGCAGACTTCTGGGGACCCCCCTTCCCTTTTCCCTTTTTGTAGCGGAACCCGTATTTACACCCACCCCCCTCGCTTCCCCCCTCGTCCCGAATTTAAGCCTCCCCGCAAACAAATTTTGCGAAAAACCCCGATGGGTCCCCAATGTCGTCTCATCAACACAGGTGACTTGGTCGCCTGACTTTTTTCATTCCCCGAAGCGGCGGGCTACAACAAAAAAGGGGCCCGCAAGGTGTTTTCCCCCACCGCCCGGGATTTTTGCCGTTTAAGGGCCTTCCCCTTCTTTCCTCCTCGATGGGGGATCAGTTTTAAAATGGGGCATCAGAGGCCCACTAAATCAACCCCCCTTGGGGCTTTTTTAAAATGCCTTTTTTACCCCCAGCCGCTTTTTTGGGCCCTCAAAGAGGGGCTTCAACAAAGGATTAAACCACATGGTTTTTTACACGAGTTGACATTTGGGCTGCTTCAAAGTTTGGAAAAGGATGCCGATTGGCTGATTTTACGACAATTTGTGGGGCCCTGACGGGAGGACGAGGAGGTAAAAAAACCCCTGGATCAGGTTTCATTAACCACTGAAGGAAAAAAGAATTTTGGGGACGCCCGTTCCCTTAAATTGGGGATTCACAGGAAACCCTAACCCCAGCGAAAGGGCAGGGCCCCCACGGGGCCGCAACTGACGATCCCCCAGCAAAAAAAGTGTTGTCGCCAAACCCTGGAAGGAAACCCCCTTTTACTCCCGGGAAACCCCAATCCCACCTCCCATTTCCCCCCCACCCCCTTTTCTCGCTTTTCCACCTGCATTTTTTGCCCCCATTTTTTAAAAAAATAAAAAATTTAGAAAGGTATTTTAATAGTTTTTGGGGAAATCTCCTTTTAATTTTAAAAACGGGGGAAATCCCCAGCTATTCTCAAAAACCCTCTAATCAAAACAAAAATTGCGATTCCCAAAATTTTAAATGCCAAGGTGTCTCTAAAAAACAAATCGGACGGGGAAAAGTGCATAAAAACACGTACTGTTTTGTTTTTTGAATAAAAAACGGTAATTTTTTTGGGACCTTTTCACTTTACCTGTGGGACTATAAAATTTCTGGGTTTTTAAAAAATTTACGTGCAAGCTGCGTCAATGATCAAAGCTGTAGTGGGGCCCAAAATCAAAAAAAAAACATATCTGTTAATGTTTTTCGTTTAATACCCGTTTTTTTTTGCACTTTTTAATTCACCCGTGGGGACTATAAAATTGCGGTTTTTAAGATTTAGTGCAAGCTGGGGTCCCAAAGAACAAAGCTGTAGTGCGCCAAAGTCAAAAAAAACGTATCTGAAATGTATTTTTGGGGAAAAAAAAATGTATTTTTTTTCACCTTTCAATTTAACCCGTGGTAACTATAAAAATTTCTTTTTTTCAGATTTACGTGCAAGCTTTTCGCAAAGAACAAAGGGTGTAGTGCGACCAAATCAAAAAACACGTATCTTTATGTTTTTGTATAATACCCGGTTTTTTTTTGCACCTTTCCCAAAACAAACCCGTGGTGACTATAAAATTGCTTTTTTTCAGATTTTTAAATGCCCTGGTGGAAAAAAAAAACAAAAGGGGAATGGGGAAAAAATTTAAAATGACACCTCTTTTGAAATGTATACTGATAATAAAAAGGGGGAGTTTTCACCTAACACAGAGACCCGCATTACAAAAAAATGATTGCACCTAATATAAGTTCACTCCCCAATACCAGGAAAATTTCAATAGCAAACTGTAATAATAAAGCTATTCAGTGCAATGGCTACACTAATCTTGGTAACTTTACCAGTATCTTATAGAGCTTTTCTGTGTTCGCCGGGGGGGCCCCCCCCCGCCCCCCCCCGTACTTTACAGCGGTAGATGCTCCTTTTTAAAATTTTAAAACCTAAACTACAAAAACTTCCAATCTCTAATCTAAATAAATTTGTAAAGGGTCACAAACTAATGTAGAGGGTTTCTCTGGCAAAATAGAATAATTTTTTCTAGTTTTTGGCCCCAGGGAGAGGCAGGTCCTATCCCTAGAGACCGAAGACACGAGGCTGAACAAAAGCTGTTCTATGTAAAACGGCCATTGATTTTTCCAGCCAAAAGCAAACCCTACACATCCCCGTCATGACGTCGCACACACATCCACCCCCTATTTTGTAATCTATTTTCGGCCGCCAAAATTACAGGAAGCGCCCGAAATGCGCGTCTTAAAAAGCACAGATCTTACCTAATTACGGAAAAGATCTAAAAATTTCGATCAGCAAAAACCCTTCCGATTTCAACTTTTTCGATAATAATCCCAACACTAATTTCAAACTAAGTAATTAAAGATTATTGTGATGTAAATGTATAATGACTGAATGTTCCCAACTTACTATGGAGGTAGCAAAGTTTAACTTGATGGCGATATCACAGTTCACAACAAAAGCCATTGAAAATATTGAGATATCTTTTTGTGCCATGATATCACAGTTCAAAGGGAAAAAAAAGTTAGGGTATGATCACATGATGGATTTGAACGCTGATTCTCAGGCGAATTCAGCGCTGAATCTGCCTCAGAAGCGATGTCCAATCTGACTGCAATCTGACTTACATTGTTTGCTATGAAAGATTCACACAATGCTGATTTTCCTTGGCGCTGATTTCTGAAAAAGAATTGACTTGTTAGAAGACTGAAAATCTGGCTCTGGAAATCAGCGCCAAATCCTCGTCAGAAATCCATACTTAGACACGGATTTTCAAATGAGGATTTGATGCTGATAATACAGTAACACTGAAATTTTCAGCACCCAAATCAGTCATGTGAACATAACCTTACCCCTCACATCCACTTACAATCTGCACAGAAGCTAATGCGCACTGTTGTGACTGCGAAAATTCTCAAATACCAGATACAGCAACACCCAGCTGACACTGAAACCCAGGCAAACACTGAACTTGAGGAGTATTCAAAATGCATTACTGCTTTGCTACATATATTTAAAAAAAAAAAAAAAAAAAAGACGTTTATTGCGCAGTTTGATCGAGTTAGGTTTCCCCACTTCCAGCCTCAAGGTAGCCCTGTCAGGTTTGTCATCAACTCAAATACCTCTACATGGGACAGAAGCCGCCATACATTTATGGCTGGGTTTCATACACTTGGATTATAAGGACCTCATTCAGCCAGGTGGGAGGAGTGCCCTACTAGGATGGAGGTAGCTACACCTCCGAATACACAATCCAAGAAAAAAAAAACCAAGCTAGCACGCACATCCATTTGCAATCTACATAGAAGCATGAAGCCTTTATAATCAGTGTGAATAGAGCCCAGCACTGAATGCATGGTGGCGATTTTTCCCCACATAGGGGTATTAGAGTTGAAGACCCACATGATAGGGTTATCTTAACGCTTTAGGTGGGCAAAAGCAACTTGATCAGCCTGTGCACTAAATGCCTTTATTTTTTTCGTGTAAAAAGCATAGCAGAAATGCATTTTGAATGTTCCACTAGTTCAGTATTTGTATAGGTTTTAGTGCTGACTATATGCTACTGTATCTGGTGTTTGAGAATATTTTATTGTGTTATCAAGTTTTTCTTTGCTACATCTGGGAACAGTCACTCGTTTTACACAACTAATCTTTCTATTTACATGGATACTTAGGCTATATTTACATCCATGTTATTTTCAGTTTTCTGTTCCATCATAGGGACTGAAAACTGTCTTGTCTTGCTGAACTTCCAGTGACCAGTGTGAGAGCGATAACACCAAATTTAACACCTGCTCCTCATTCCGGGTGAGAACTTGTAAGACTATCAAGTGACATGACACTGTAGAGAAAAAATAGCAAATTGGGCACCATTTGTCCATTTTCACTTAGGAGTATACTCACTTTTGCCAGCGGTTTAGTCATTGATGGCTGTGTGTTCAGTTATTTTGAGGACGCACCAAATTTACTCCGTTATACAAGCTGTACACTGATTACTTTACATTGTATCAAAGTGTCATCTCTTCAATATTGTCCCATGAAAAGATAATAATACAATATTTTCAAAGGGATGTACTCACTTTTGTCAGATCCTGCAGAATGTAAAATGACAACTCTATGCAATCCTGTTTTCCTGGCAAGAATACTGCTATTTTTTTTTTAAACAAATGTGATGGTGAGTAGCTTCTAATAACTGTGTGGACAGAACTTAAATGAGCCTAAAAATTATGTTACATGTAATGTAGTACCACACACAGACGCACATGCAGATATAGAATCACTGTGTCTGTAAGTACACACTAAAGGAGCTGCCCTTAATGTTTTTCTGCTGGTAAATCATTTTTAAAGGGTATTCCAATATTCAGAAATACTCATAAGTCATTCAGTGATGGTGGAAAGAAAAAAAAATCACTTTTTAAACTCGCTAGTTTCAGCTCTACTGCTGGTCCTCATAGTTCACCAATCACATGCCTCAATGGTCACGTACTATATCTCCCGGAAAAGACTACTGCGGTCTGCTAATAGCAACCCGGGAACAGCGGTGGTGCTGAAACGAATAATTTTAAATGAGTTTTTTTATATATATATATATATTTATTTTTTTTTATATTTTATATCGTCCCTGAACAACTGATTGAGCATTTTGGAGTAGCAACACCACTTATATACAGTGCAACTCCAGGTGTATTTTATAGAACTATTGATGGGATGTACAGATTTTTTGGACAAGGAATGGTTCAATGACAATGAAGTAGAGTTGCTGGTTTGGTCCCCAGAGCTCAACCCAATCGAATACGTGTTCGTACCCAAGTGAGTCGACCAGTATGCACCAATATTGGGTATGTGTAGAAAAGACCTGGGATCAGATTTCATTTGAGACATGCTTGAATCTGATGGAGAGCCCAGAAGGATTCAGGCAGTGTTGAAAACCAAAGGTGGATTTACAAAATAATAAAAATTAAAGTCTAGATTTCTAGGAGCAAAACAGTAGCAATGCAGTTACAGGACAAGAATCTGCAGAACTAAGCATATGCTAAATAGTTGAAAGTCAAATTTTATATCATCCCTGAACAACTGAGCCTTTAGGAGTAGCAACACCACTTATGTACTCATAGGTTTTATAATCAATACGTCTCCAGTAGTATTTTATAGAACGATTGATGGGATGCATGGATTTTTTGGAGACGGTAGTCTGGCGCTGTTATTTAACTGTTGTCAGTTAAGATGACGTTTTTACTATACTATGTAGATCATGGTAAGTCAATGAGTGAATGCAGTTCGATATGCTGACATATATTTTTTTTCCATAGCTCTGGAGCTGGAAATGTAGCTGACCGGGTTTTGGCTCAACTTTTGACAGAAATGGATGGAATAGAACTGCTGAAAGATGTGGTGATATTGGCGGCTACCAATCGTCCGGATTTAATAGACAAGGTAAGATTAGATTTTTCTGGTGGATTCTTTACCATTTTGCAGTTTATATTTTAAAGTAGACCATTATTACATTGTACTTCCCTAACTTCAGGTACTTTTTATTTATTGATATATCACTGGCATATTCCATAGCGTCATTCAGAGATTGCCAATTATAAATATCGAAAGTAGAGAGCTTCCAACGGGTTGTGAAAATAGAGAAACTTCTTTATTCCTCCATAACACCAGTATATCTGCAATGTTTCGACCCCTTAGGGAACATCGACACGGCACATGTCAAAATACTCATCGGATTCTGAATCCTAAAACCTTGTTGTCCGATGGGTAATTTGATGCGGTTTTCAATGTGGATTTTAAACAGTTTTTTTCCCGACAGATTTACAGTCAGAAAACGAGTCCCATTTATCTCTATGGGGTTGTGGACGCGGATCTGATATATTTTTTTTACCCAAAATATGATGAAAGATTGAACATGTTCCAAGTTTTTTGTAAAAACTGCGATTTTAAAACTGACCTCAATGAAAATCCAAGTCATGTGTACTAGAACTAGATTTTCTGTTGAGGTCTATGGGAATGGTTTTACAGTCAGTTTTGACAGATTTGAAAAACTGAATTGGCGTAAAAAATGACTGGAAATGCTTGCCATATAGACGACCCTTGAGATTTTTATCCAGCATTTTTATTTGTTGTACAGAGATTGCCATAATCTACCTTTTTCCCTGTCCCCATTGGAGTTGACCATCTAAATTTCAGATCATGTATCTGTAAGTGTCTGGGATGTAGGAGTAAACCAAAGTATCCAGATCCACACAAACATGGGAAGAACATACAAACTCCATTGATATTTCCAGGGCTTCAGTGCTAACTGCTGAGCCACCGTGCTTCACGTTTCAAATCCACTAATATAGGAAACACATATCACTGTCACATGGTGCCATGGTACTACAGTACATGCTAGTAAACTCTGCATTAGCACATTAGGTTAATTTCTTTTCCATTATATTGACCCTAAATTGTGTTTGTTTGTGTGCATATGGGGAAAACAGACTCTGCAGTTTGTGAACTGTTTGTGTGCTTGCTGTGGTTAAACTGTATGGCCAGTGAACAAATAGCACCATTGCAAATAAGCGACACGGAAACTGCAGAGCACCAAGCGTTATTGATGTGAGAGATGAACATAAGCCATAAAGGTGTGTGAGGGCCGACTGACACACTACTATGGAGCAGCCCACCACCAGAATGGCTTCCAGACGTGTATTGAAAACAACAGTTCGGCAAACCCTACTGAATTTGGGACTTCGAAGCAGAGGCGTAGTCATTGCATCTCTACTTAAGTAGTTGCATCAGCATAAAAGGCCTTCGATTTCAAGGCAGTATCGGAATGGGACCTGCAGTGATTGGGAAAGGGTTGCCTTCTCCAGTGAATCACATTTGAAAGGATGGATGTTGGCATGTCAGGCAAGAAACATGGGAGAACAAACACCTTGCAACCATTGCCTGAATAACACAAGCTGGTGGTGGCATTGTTATGGACTGGGGAATGTTTTCATGGCTTTCTCTGGTTTCACTCATCCATGTGGATGGCACGTTCAACTGACCTGCATAAGAATCCATCCTTGCAGATCATATACACCCATACATGCAGGGATGGATTGGATCTTTCAGCAAGACAATGCGTCATGTTCCATGGCTAGAAATTTCTGATATTGGTTGGAAGACCACAATCAAGACATCCTAGTAATACCATAGCCCCCTAACACCACAGACTTTAACCCAATTGGTCTCTGGGATTACCTTCACTCAATGGATCCTCCCCACGTCTCCTCCAGCAGCTATGGGATGCACTGCAGTCATCATGGCTCCAGATACCTGTGACAACCTATCTAAGGTATGATGAAAAGAAAAAAGAAAACACTTGGAATAAATTAGTGTAGGGAGATAGTGCACTAACCTGGCATTTTGCAAATAAGGCACAACGCTCTTATTGCCGATACCATATTGATGAAATGAAATCATGTATTAGTCTGCATTCACCTCCTTATCCACATTCGCTGCCCAATAAGAGGAGCGCAATACATACAACATCAACAACCATCAGGCTGTAACAAAAATTGGAAGTCTACTGGTGTTATGACACTAAAGAAAAAGGATAATCCCAATGTACTCAAATATCAATAAAAGAAAAAAGATTAAACTGAATTAAGACCTAGACATACTTGGTGTGCATAAAACGCGTCGTCTCTGTATACTAATGCTCGGATTTATTGTTCTTTTTAATTAAAATGTTCAGTATATTTCTGAATTTAGTTTTATCTTTTTTCTTTTCTTTTATGGATATTTGAGTACATTGAGATCAACCTTTTCCTTTTGGGTCCCAGTACTAGTAGACTTTCTATTAAAGTCTGAGGGCTGTTGATGTGTGACATCCTACCAGGACGTTACTGAGTCACTGAGTCACTCCCATCCAGTCTATCTGCTGTCCATGCTGTCAATGGCGTTTACTCTGGATGTTTGTTGCTGGTCATAAAAATGTGACAAGACTGTGTAAAGCCCCACTTAAGAATGCCAGGTGGAGAATATACTGCATGCAGTCTAGTGCATTTTGGTGGTTTTGCTTTACTGTATTTACTGTATGATGCTGTTGAAGGTAGGTGAGATCTACAATCTGTCCGTGTAGCTGAAAGTGTTATTACGGTTATACATGTACAGGTGTTGTATGGTTGATAAGTGCTGATAAAATCTTCAATTTCCTGGCACATCAAGGATTGTTTTAATGACATAGACAAACATTTTTAATTTGAAAGAGACCTCAATGCCTCCTGAACCTTTAGGGTTAGAGTTACAGGTTAAGGTATACTACCGTTCAAAAGTTTGGAGTCACTTAGGAATTTCCTTATTTTTGAAAGAAAAGCACTTTTTTTTTTTCCAATGAAGCTAACATTAAAGGAATCAGAAATACACTCTACACATTAATGTGGTAAATGACTATTCTAGCTGCAAATATCTGGTTTTTAATGCATAGGTGTATAGAGGCCCATTTCCAACAACTATCACTCCAGGGTTCTCATGGTACCTTGTGTTTGCTGTGTAAGCAAGCTATTGGATATTTTGAACACGCTTGAAAACCCTTGTGCAAGTATGTTAGCACAGCTGAAAACTGTTTTGCTGATTAGAGAAGTTATAAAACTGACCTTCCTTTAAGCTAGTTGAGAATCTGGAGCATTACATTTGTTGGTTCGATTAAACACGTAAAATGGCCAGAAAAAGAGAACTTTCATGTGAAACTCGACAGTCTATTCTTGTGCTGAGAGATGAAGGCTATCCCATGCAAGAAATTGCCAAGAAACTGAGGATTTCCTACAACGGTGTGTACTACTCCCTTCAGAGGAGAGCACAAACAGGCTCTAACCAGAGTAGAAAGAGAAGTGGGAGGCCCCGCTGCACAACTGAGCAGCAAGACAAGTGCATTAGAGTCTCTAGTTTGAGAAATCGAAGCCTCACAGGTCCTCAACTGGCAACTTCATGAAATAGTACCCGCAAAACGCCAGTATCAACGTCTACAGTGAAGAGGCGACTCCGGGATGCTGGCCTTCAGGGCAGAGTGGCAAAGAAAAAGCCATATCTGAGACTGGCTAATAAAAGGAAAAGATTAATATGGGCTAAAACACACAGACATTGGACAGAGGAAGATTGGAAAAAAGTGCTATGGACAGACGAATCAAAGTTTGAGGTGTTTGGATCACATAGAAGAACATTTGTGAGACGCAGAACAACTGAAAAGATGCTGGAAGAGTTCCTGACGCCATCTGTCAAGCATGGTGGAGGTAATGTGATGCTCTGGGGTTGCTTTGGTGCTGGTAAAGTGGGAGATTTGTACAAGGTAAAAGGGATTTTGAATAAGGAAGGCTATTGCTCCATTTTGCAGCTTCATGTCATACCCTATGGACAGCGCTTGATTGGAGCTAATTTCATCCTGCAACAGGACAATGACCCAAAGCACACCTCCAAATGATGCAAGAACTATTTAGGGAAGAAGCAGGCAGCTGGTATTCTATCTGTAATGGAGTGGCCCGCGCAGTCACCAGATCTCAACCCCATTGAATTGTTGTGGGAGCAGCTTGACCGTATGGTACGAAAAAAGTGCCCATCAAGCCAATCCAACTTGTGGGAGGGGCTTCTGGAAGCATGGGGTGAAATGTCTCCAGATTACCTCAGCAAATTAACAGCTAGAATGCCAAAGATCTGCAATGCTGTAACTGCTGCAAAGGGAGCGACGAAAGCAAAGTTTTGAAGTAGAAAATTATTATTTCAAATAAAATCATTATTTCTAACCTTGTCAATGTCTGGACTATATTTCTATTCATTTTGCAACTCATTTGATACATAAAAGTATCAGGGAAAACACAAAATTGTCTCGGTGAACCCAGACTTTACGGTAGTGTATATACTTTATGGGGCTTTATACCATGTGACTGCAACAGTGGTCATCTTCTTTGAATAGTGTATGAAACTTCTTATCTGATAAAGAATTAATGAGATGGCAGGAAATGTTCTGCAGCAATGGGGCCTCTTGAAAATTGCACCTGCTACTTAAGGCAATGTTCACACGGCTTATTGCCGACGTAATTGCGGGGACAGATTTCACCCCGCAACTACGCCGGCAGCCGTGCAGCGGGGGCGGGGGGCCGGCAGCTCGCCGGCCCCATAGACTGCATTATTCACGGCGCGTACATGCCGTAAATAATTAACATGTCACTTTCTCCCCACTCGGCGTATTCGCCGAGCAGGGAGAAGTGACGTAATCCATAGTTCTCTATGAGAACGGTGGATTACCGTAATGCCTGGGACTGATTTCAGCCGTATTGGAGCGCAAATATGGCGCTCAATACGGCTGAAATCAGTCCCAAAATAAGCCGTGTGAACGAGCCCTAACTCTCCTACAACCGTTTAAACGCGCTTTTCAGTGTTCACGGGACACTGCAGCTACTCCCTGGCTTTAGTGGTCATGTGCCATGTATCTGGGAGGAGCTGCAGGGACACATGAACAATGAATATGAAGTCATTGGTTCAACACCAGTGCTAGAAAAGAGCAGGTGAGGTTTTTACAATTTTTTTTCTCTATTTTATAACATCACCAATGAAATGACAAACATTGAAAAACCCCTTTAAGTTTGTAAATCTATGATTTATTTAAGAGCTGACTTATTATCTTCTAATCTGATATTGACGCTATATGGTCATCTAAAGTCCATGAAGGTGTCCAGAAAATGTTTTTTGTTTTTTTTACAAAACATAAAAGAAAACTCTATGGGTGACATGTCCGAAAAGTGGAGTATCCATGCCAGTTTTAGGCGCATTAAGTCAGTGTAAAGTGCGCCTGAAAGTCTGATGCTTTCTAAAAACTTGCGTCAGGTTTACCTTGCATCGAAAACTCAATACGGCGAAAAGGGCACATTGCACCGAAAAAGGCGCATCGCATCAAAAAAAGGCGTATTGCGCAACTCGCGGCACATAAAATATTGTTGGTAGTATATGTAATGCGCCTATAGAGGCGAATTGCCCGACAGAGCCGCATAACATATGTAATGCCCCTCAATAGGCGCATTGCACAACGGGGGCGCACAGTGCACCATATTTAGGCGCATTACAATGTGTCGTGCCCGGCGTATAATGTACCTAGTTTTGGTGTACGACAGTTCATTTACAACAAGAATATGGCGTCAAAAGTGGTTTGGGCGCAAAATAGACCAAAAAACTGCAGTTGGCGTGTTGGGACATGTCGCCCATAGTGTTTTAAAAATAACGTCTATTTTTCAGTATGGTTGTAAAATGGGCCTCTGCCTCAAATTGGGCTTTGTTTGTCTTTGTATTCTTAAAAGTTGTGTGGACTACATCCCTAAACACAATGAAGATAAGGAGCCATGTAGGACATTAACCATCTCCATGTGGGTGTTAGAGGAAGCTGAGAAATGGGATTACTTTGTCTTCTATTGAGCTGGATGTTAATCTCGGATACATTAGCTGGGATGGGAAGCACAAGGCTCAGGATAAAGCCATGGTCTGCTGTCTGTGATGGCACCCTGGGGCTCTTGACCGCCTTTCTCCACCTTATCACAGAGTGTAGAAAAGATGCATCCTCAAGTGTCCAATTTACATAAGAATGACAGGATGTGATTGGACAAATGAAGATTAATGAATGGCAGTGATGTCAGTCAGGACTATTGTCTGAAGATAGATGGGGGGCCCGAGTTCCATCAGGCTGCAGGGGCTTCCTCACAGCACAGAATAGACACCAAAGCACAAAGGGGCTCATTGATCGCCAGACAGATGGGAGTTTATATTTTCTTAGTAGCTGTCATTTGCTGTGATCTTGTAAGGCTGCAGCGTCTTCATTAAAATAAACATTCGTGAGACAGAATCATGAAAGATTTCTTGCTTACGTGAATGAGAGAGGGAGGCAGTAAACACTTTTTCTTGTTTGGTCATAATCCGGGGAGGCAAAACTCCAGTACCACTTCTTAATTGGGAATAGGCATAGCATAGAAATATTGTTTGCACCTTTCTACTTCCAGGAGTGTTTATGTTCTTAGTAAGATGTGGCAGATCATTTCTGCAGCAAATGTTGCTAATCCTGGGCCAAATCTGCCTGTTTTACCTACAGATTTGATCGCTTATTACACCGTATAACATGCCCTTCTGTGCGATCTTCAGCCATCAGGACACAGACATACTTTATCTCTGTCCTAATACCTCAGAAATTCATGTCTGTGATATGTCTTTTGACAGCCGTATGCCACTGATGGCACTGTTATGGTGGGCACTGTATGGCTGTTACTGTTATGGGGGTTACTGTATGACTTACTGTTATGGGGGTTACTGTATGGCTGTTACTGTTATGGGGGTTACTGTATGGCTGTTACTGTTATGGGGGTTACTGTATGACTGTTACTGTTTTGGGGGTTACTGTATGACTGTTAGGCTATGTTCATACGGCTTAAATTGGGATGTATTTTGGCCTGTATTTCACGCCGTACTGCGCGAGATACGGGGCGAGTTACGTCCCAGTCATTACGATAATCCACAGTTCTCATAGAGAACTATGGATTACGCCTCCTCTCCCCGCTCGCACAATACGCCATGGGGGGAAATAAGTGACATGTCAATTACTAGCGGCAAATACGCTGCGCTAGCAATTAATGCCTATGGGGGCCGGTGGGCCACCCCCGCCCCGTGGGAGTCGGTGCAAGCTCCCGAAGTCCCGACGTAATTTCGGGACGTAATTACGCCCCACAATTATGCCGTGTGAACATACCCTTACTGTTATGGGGGTTACTGTATGGCTGGTACTGTTTATGGTGAGTAATGTATGGCTGGCACTGTATTGGTAGGCACTCTATGGTTGGCACTGTATGGCTTGCACTGTAATGGTGGGCACTGTAGAGCTGGCACAGTTATGGTAGGCACTGTATAGTTGGCATCGTTATGGTGGGCTCTGTGGCTGGCACGCTTATGGTGGGCTCTGGACGGCTGGCACGGTTATGGCTGGCACTGTTATGGTGGGCTCTGGACGGCTGGCACTGTTATGGTGGGCACTGTACTGCTGGCTCTGTAGGGCTGTATGTGCTTTTTTAAGCAACTTAAATGAGCAATTCAGCAGATATCTGTTAAACATATGATCATGGGGGATCCCAACTGTGACCTCCACGAATCACTTAAACAGGGGGCTCTTGTTCAGCAAGAAAGTTTTTGAACAGAACAGTGGCTGAACATGTGCTCTGCTGCTCCATTCAAGGTCTATAAGACCGAAGAAGATAGCCGAGCAGAGTACTCTGCTATATTTATGGGTCCTGTCAGGGGACGAGAGTGGAGGAGGCAATATTGAAGGATATAAAGAGCACAAGGGCATACAATAAAAAGGGCTTAGTTACAAAAATTCCAAAAGACATACATAAGAAAAACAATATGAACAACAGAGGGGGTTTTCAGCTCTAGGTGCCTAAACTGCTCTACAGAGCTGTAGTTCAGTTCCTAGAGCAGTCTGTGTGTATGGTAGGGACTGGAGGAAACCCCCCTTAAACCCTAAACCAATTTTAAACCCTTTTGTTTGGTTTGCGGTCCGTGCCCAAACGGACATAAATTAAAAGGGGATTCCCCTTCTCCTTCGGATCACCGGGATTCCCAGTGTCTGATGGAGCCTGGGGAATATCTATGCAATCAACCCTGGAGACATAGACCAGGCCCATGGCTGTCTGTATAGTAAGCCTCCTGAAAAGGCGCACGGGGGTTTCCCCTTTTACTGAAACCGGGTTCCCCAACACAAAACACAGAATGTACTGTATTAGCAAAACATGAATGTGCTACTGTTTTAACAAAATTAAAAATTTTTTTTTACCCCTTTTAAAGGTATGTTCACATGGTAATTCCCCCTTTCCCAATAACCCCCCAAATTCCCGTAACGCGTTTTTCAAGAGTTTAGGGAATTACGTCTGTTTTCCCCCGGCCGAAATTGAACGCTGGGGGAAAAAGAAGTAACATGCCACTTTTTCCCCGGGTGTTTACGCTAGGGGGTATGATTGAATTTGAATGGGGGCCATCCCCCCACCCGGGAGCTGTAAAACGCTGTGTGAATATCCCCCTTAAGGGTTTTTAAAAAAAAAAAGAAATAACATAAAGAATTTTTGGCTCAGTGGCCATTTTCCATCAAAGAGCATTTTGGCACAAGGGGAGGGGTACTGTTTAATAAATTTTTTAAGGGAGTTGTTTTTGGTCTAATGATGTCAAAAGGGAAACAACATGATGAGGGGGGGACTGTTTAAACCCAAAATTAAAAAATGATCGCGTATATTTGGGGTGACTCGGGGATCAAACACCTGTTTTTGAATTTTGCCAATTTAAACTCCTTTTTAAGGGTCAGCAAAATTGTTTTAAAAAAATACTGAAACATTCAACAATTTTTTTTTTAAAGCATTTTAGGGTTTTCCTGAAAATTTAAAACCAAAAACCAAATTCCTGACTTTTTGTGAGTAAACGTTTTGTGGCTAAGTGAGGGATGTCCCCTTTTTAAAGGGCTGTGTATGTCAAGCCTGAAAAGTAACACAAAAATGCATCAATTGTTCAATTTATTTTTCTGTTACCAATTTATTCTAACATTAAAAGCGTGAAGAGGCAGCGTGAAGCTGGCCTTAAATAACTTTGTATTACTTTGTTCTTCATAAAGATTTAACACTTTTCTGGAAACGGAGCTTATGTAGCTGTTGAAAGCGTTATTTGTTGCTGTCATGTCCTCCACAAGCATTTTATTATGTGAACTCTCATTAAGATAACTCATGACAACCATAGTAAATACTCTTCTAGTCACTGCCTGGCTGCTGACAGTAGGTGGCATTGCTGGCAGCTCGCCAAGACTTTCTTGCTTGCATAAGTCAGTGAGCAGTTAACACTGCTGTGAACACCTGTACGTCACCAGCATCCTTTGTCAGCCATCAGAGAGATCTCTAGTACCGCTGCTGCGAAATGGTCAGCTGCAAATTATTTTATTTACTGGTTATTATCTTTAACCTTTAATGCCTAAAGATCTAATGTGTAATCTTACCATAGCAAAGTAAACAATGTAGTAACTTAAAGAGTTTTTTTTTTACCACAAAGGCATTTCATGCCTGGTTTGTCCTGCTTCAGCTTTTTGTTCAAAATGGCCGCATGTATGATTTATTTGATCTGCATATCACGTGATCCAGCAGACTTGACATCACCCTACCTTCCCCCACAGTGTGCTCACTCTAGTCAAACGAAGGTCTGTTTATGTGAGGAGGTGTGAGTAACTACAATGTAGCTGGCTGGTTAGTACTTGTTAGTACTACTGTCTTTCAGCATAGGGGTCATAGGTTCAATTCCATGCAGGAGCCAAAAGTGGATTTTTTTTTTCCTCAATGCACACACCTGATTTTTCTTTTTATTCATTTGCACTGTGACAAATTACTGAGGAGTACAGAGGACAGGAGTAGAATAACTGCACCAGTTGAGGTCATCTGCAGACAGCTGTTTCAGGGTGTTTGCCCCTCATCAGTGCAGAACAGAGCTTACTGGCTGGCTAGGGGAGATACAATGTGGGTCAGAAGGTGTAATGTATCTTAATAGGGTGAAGCACCATGTCAGTGTGTGAGGATTTAACTTGACAAAAAAGTTTTGCATTCTGATTTAACAAAGTTATATTTTTGGATGCTAAGTCATCAGTTTAGGATTAACCCTTTAATCCCTCCAAAGGAAAAAATATCACTCTTCATCACTCTGGCGATTCCCCCACTTCCTGCCTGGGGCCGAAAGTGGGGCAAACGAAAACATGGCAGCAATGGAAGCCTTCACAAAGCTTCCTGCTGCCATGTTCAGCCATCGGATCCCTGCAGTTAAGCTGCGGGGGCTCCGATCAGAGTGAAGAACGGTGCGCTGCACCGTTTCTCATTCATTTAGACGCCGTGGCCATTTTTGCCGCGGTGTCTAAGGGGTTATACAGCGCTGTAACCACTGGGTGTTAGCTGCAATTATCCCGCTGCACAACTCCTTAACAGACTTAATAGACCTTCAGAGATTTGATTGAAGCTGGACAGATTTTGTGCACTGCCGCACAGAATTGGGTAGACTCTATCTCTGTAGAAAACCTCTGTATATATTTTTATCGAGCATGCCTCAATTATTTTTTGGTCAGATTCATATGAAAAACCTTGTATGTCTCTGTATAAATTGGAGTAATCAAGCGATTTATTGCAGGTAGGGTTCTGACTTGTTTTGAGTCAGTCAAAATGTACCTTCAGGTACTTTGGTTCGGGTCAGCACGGATGGATTTTTGGCGAAAACCGTCCAAAAATTGACATTAACCATAATCGTGACCCTAAGTTGGGGTCAGGTCTTTTTTAATCGGACTGTAGGGCTTTACTTACTGATTCGCATTTTCTCTTTTCCCATAGCGCTCACGCTCTATTGTCACGTCCCACCCAACATTACTTCCGGTTCACATTACCTAAGGGTACCTTAAGTTGTGTTGGACTAAAAGTGACATCGGAAGTGACGTCATAGAGTACAGACTAGTTCAAAGAAATTCTTTGTACAGGTTCTAGGTCGGGCTAGGCTTAGGGTTAGCCTCAGGATGAAAAAAAGTTTTCACGAGTTTGCTTGAACTGCTTTTAAACCAAAGGCTGAGTTCACACTGCAATAATTGCGGGTCGTATTTCGCCCGCAATTACGCCATGCGCTTGGGAGCGGGAGCATGGTCGGATGGGAGGGGCGGGGGCCCCATAGACATTCATTATTCATGGCACGTATACACGATGAATAATTGACATGTCACTTCTCTCCGCGCTCGTCGTATTGTGCGAGCGGGGAGAGGAGACGTTATCCATAGTTGTCTATGAGAACTGTGGATTACCGTAATGAATGGGACGTATCTTGCCCTGTATTTAGCTCAGTATGGCGCAGTACGTCCCATTTTAAGCCGTGTGAACATAGCCAAACAGAGACCGATTCGAGCAACACTAATTGGAGGGCTTATGAGTTCATAGATGGCAGTTGCGTTTAAGAAAAGTGAATAGTTGGATCCTTTCAGTGACGTCTTTGCTTGTCTTGGGTAACGTACCCCTCTAAGAACAGAAACATGTTCCACTATAGAAATCATACCAGTTGTATGTGAATCCATACCAACAGTCATCTTATTGTCCCTAGAATAAGATGTCATTCAGTATAGTTTATGTGTGTTCCTGTGTAATGGAACATATATGGATTTCTCTGTTTATTTCCATTTCCCTGTCATCAGGTTCTAGGGGCTTGACTTACGTAGAACTTATTACAGTGCTCAAGAAAACAGGGGGCTTTTCCTTACCTACAGCTAATAAATATTTCCCAGGTGTTCAACAGCGATCTTTTTAACTGCTTGATTGTCAGAGCTTGAAAGAAGCGCAGTAAATCATTGTCCCCAGCCTTCAGGCCCAGGTATAATAAAACCGGGTGGTGACAGCCAAAGTACACTACCACTTTTTGGAAGAAGATTTATTGCAGTGAAAAGATACCTTGCCTTTTTTAGGTCCCTTAATTTTGGAAATGATTCTGCTTCATTAAAGGGAAATGGAAGGCAAAATTACAAGCTGTTTTTATTCGAAAGAACATTCTGTAATATACATAAGTAATATATATTTTGATGTTAATATAAACCAGAAGAGAAAAGTGTCCGGTGGTGGGTGCAAGAAAATAACTCCATTATTGGTCAGCTTCCCATCACTACATTTTCATTTTTTACTGGACTCCTGGTTAATTTGATTGTACGCATATAAGCACTTTAGTGTTTGGCTGCTGCATTTAAAGGGATATTCCTATTTCATTGATGAGCTTTAACAATTGTACCCTGTTTTCCCAAAAATAAGACACCCCCGAAAATAAGACCTCTTACATTTTTAGTTATGAAATTCATAGTTTGGCTGCTTATGCTGATGTTTGTGATGAAATCACTACAGTATATTAATATATGTTGATGTTTTGTTCAACAATAAATGTGAGTTATTGTTCATAAGAAAATAAAAAACATCCCCTAAAAAATAAGTTTTAGCTCATTTTTAGGAGCAAAAATTAATAGAAGACACTGTCTTATTTTCGGGGAAACAGGGTAACTAGACTTTTATCACATACATTGCTGTTCTGATTTTGCTTCCCTTCAGACTTGAAGTGGTTCTTATCTCCTGGTTGTATACTGAACACCTTTAGCTAGCTGGATTATTGTCTCTTTTGTACTGTCCATGGATTTGCTACTTACTATTTTTATGGAGTTTTTTTTACTTTAAATAAAACGTTGGACTTTATGAAGATTGCAAGTGCTGGCTTTATCCATTTCCAGTTTCATGCCCAACTTTTATAACAACATCCAAGTCACAGGAATCCTCCTTGTAAAAGCGCCCTGCTGCACATTTGTCTTTTTTTGCTGTTTCTTATGAGCTGGGTTCTTATTGGACCACAAGGACATTGGCTTAAAGAGGTTTTGCCACGATCTAATGTTGACGTGGAATCCTCCAAAATGGGTATTTAATCACTTTTCTAAATATATGTCATTAAAAAAAGTCAAGCCTCTGAGAGTTACAGCCTGACTTAGATGCCCTTAGTTTACTGACAGTTTACATTAGACACGACCAGGAGCTGATCTGGCCGAGCTTGCGTTGTTTTCACTTCTAATCTGATGGCAGGAAACATGAATAAGCTTTGAAGGGACTGGGGAGAAAAGATCCTGTGTCTTTTGTATAGAGAATCCACTTGTGGTTATGTAATTATCTGAGTAAACATGCAGACGCTCCCTGCTCAGCCCCCCCCCCCCCTGCAGCAGTTCATGAACAAATGAAAGACACTGCCTGCTCAGAGCTTATCTTCTCTCCTGAGCAAATAAGAGGGAGAAACTTGTGCACAATACAGTTATCCCCTGTGGAATAGCCAAATAACATGTTTGCTCAAGTACAGAGACTGAATAGCAGGAACGTGCATGGGAGATGGAGCGATGACCTCACAGAGGAGGTACTTGGTTTTTTTTAAACACAGAAACACAACGCCCCTTTTTCAAGCCTCTAGAGGGGAGTATCAGCCTGTTGGGTGAGGAACTCACTTCTTGGCAAAACCCATTTAAGGTATTTATTTTTATTTTTTTAAAACATCATACAGTGTTCTAATGCATAATAAAAAAAATTATTTTATGGGAAATGTTTTAAAACTGTTTATCCATTTTTGTGTAGTTTATTCCCATAACACTTTTATTTCCTTGCATTGTTAAATGTCCTCTTGCTAAATGAAATCCAGGAACCATGAAAATACTTTCAGTACCATTTGACTCTGAAATATTGTGGAAATCTTTCTAAAAATAGAAGAGCAATAATGTTGATCCTGGAAAAGTGGTAATATAGACAAGACATAAATTCACTTAAAGAGGTGTTCCTATCAGGCTGCTCTTCATAGCCGGCTTCAGACGCCTTATACCGCAGTACCCAAACAAAACACACACACACATGGGGAGGGCATACAAGCTCCATGCAAAATTGTTTTGGATGGGATCTGAACCCTGCACCAAAGTCTTTATTATGCTGCCAGTGCATGTAGATCAGCGGCAGAATCTTATTTCTCCACTGGTTTGTAGGATATTGCTGTGCTTGGGGCCACCAGAATAAATAATTGTGAGTGTGTATGTTATATTATATTAGTATTTATATGATGCTACGGTATAATTATAATATTCACGTATGTGGGTTTCGTACACCAGTGTGGGGTTGGTCTTTGTACCATCACCCGATTTTAATGCGGAAAAATGTGTGTTGTGTTGTGTGTGTATGTTATGTATGTATATATATATATATATATTTTTATATATATATAATATATTATATATATATATATATATATGTATATATTTATATATATTGTATATATACACAGTAGTGCATCTCAAAAAATTAGAATATCACTGAAAAGATAATTGATCAATAATTTAAGTCAAATAGAGAATCCCATATATTGCATAGATTCATTACAGTATGAATTAGAAAGGTTTTATATAGTACCTTTAATTTTCAATGATATTCTAATTTTTTTCAATGCTCTAGTATGTAAGAATATTGATGGTAAGTTCAGTAAAGCCTGAAGGGGTTTTACTTCAAATGTCTGGTTTGTCCTCTTTTTAGCTTTCAATGTGTTCAAAATGGGGTGTGTATGATTTGTTTTGCCGCATATCCGTGAAAAAGGCTGAAACAT